>ML110727.1:84521-98361 GCA_003697995.1 Taxidea taxus jeffersonii
CACAAGTAGGCAGAGAGGCAGGCAGAGAGAGAGGGAGAAGCAAGCTCATTGCTGAGCAGAGAGCCGGATGCGGGGCTCGATCCTAGGACCCCAGAATCATGACCTGAGCCGAAGGCAGAGGCTTTAACCCATTGAGCCACCCAGGTGCCCCCAAACCTGGTAGGATTTTGACTGTAATTTTTTTGAATCTAAACTTGGTTTCAAAAAAATGAACATTTTTAAATGCTGTCTTCCAATGTATAGGAATGTGGTGTTGGCCTGCATTAATGTATGTTTCTTCTTTTTTTTTTAAAGATTTTATTTATTTATTTGACAGACAGAGATCACAAGTAGGCAGAGAGGCAGACAGAGAGGGGAGAAGCAGGCTCCCTGCTGAGCAGAGAGCCCGATGCGGGGCTTGATCCCAGGACCCCGGGATCACGACCTGACCGAAGGCAGAGGCTCTAACCCACTGAGCCACCCAGGCGCCCCATAATTTATGTTTCTTAATGTCTCTCAGAAATGTTTTTATGTTTTCACAATTTTTAGATATTTATTCCTTGCTTTTAAATATTTTTAAACTATTGTAAATTTTTTTCAGTTTTATTTTCTGTTGTTACCTGTCATAGAAATGCAATTTTAAAAATATATAGTTGTTAAACTCATCCAATTCTTTTTTTAAAGATTTTTATTTATTTATTTGAGAGAGAGAGAGAGAGAGCATGAGAAGGGGGAGGGTCAGAGGGAGAAGCAGACTCCCTGCAGAGCAGGGAGCCTGATGCGGGACTCGATCCCAGGAGTCCAGGATCATGACTTGAGCCATTTAACCAACTGAGCCACCCAGGTGCCCAAACTCATCTAATTCTAATATCTGTAGAATCTTTGGGATTTCCTACATAGACGAATTACATTAAATAATATCAGTTTTATGTGGTTTTTAAAAATTCTTTTTCTTTCCTTACCACATTGACTAGGACCTCCAGTATAAGGCTGACTAGAAATGGTGATAATTCTCATATGTGTCTTATTCCTAATCTCAGAAGGAAAGCTTTCAGTAAGTATATGGTGACTGCTATTGGTATTTTGTGGATATCTTCTATGAAAGAAATTATTTTCTATTCTTAGTTTGCCAAAAGATGTTTTAATCATGAACAAATGCTGACTTGAATCAACTGCTTTTCCAGAAAGATTCTGACAAAACTTCTTCTCTTTATTCTGTTTATGTGGTAAATTCTGATTTGGTTTTCTAATGTTAATATTTCACCATTACAACAAACTCAACTTATATGTGACATATTATCATTTGTACATATTATTTAGTCAGCTGAAATTAAGAATTTTGTTACTTGTGTTCATGATTGAGGTTGCCCCCTAATTTTTTCCTCATAATTTCCTATTATTATTTTGATATCAAGGTAATGCTGGCCTCGTAAGTTAAGTTGGAGAGCCTTCCCTCTTTTTCTGTTTTTTGAAGTCAATAAAGATATTTATCCCTTAAACATTTTCTAGAGTTAAATAGTGAAACTATCACCTATAGTGGAGGGTTTTAAATTAGAGATTCATCTTTTTAGCTATTATGAGATCTTCATAATGTCTTTGTTCATGTCTAAATTTCAGCAGGCTGTATTTTTTGTGTGTTTTTTTAATCCTACTAAGCTTATTCAAACCAATTAAGACACAAAGCATATATTTATTATTGGCATATACTTTGGTAATATATAGCATATATAATATGTAATTAACAATAATTATTAATTAAAAATTAATGATATATATCACTAAGTCTATGGTAGATGAGAGCTGTATTTTAGGATAGTTCTTCTACCTCTTGATTATTAAGAGCCTGCCTTATTAAAATGAGTTGCTATTTGGCAGAATTTTAAAAAATACAGTTGAACTAAAAAGATAGAATGTGTTTTATTTGTTTCTGAGTTAAACTGAAAAGATGGATACAGTCGCATACCTAGTGACTTGACACCTGAAAGGGACCATTTGAACCTCTTCCTCTTGCAGACAAAAGTATTTTCAGCAACAATCATGAAGTGCAACAAATAAGAATTATTTTGTCCAGAAAAGCAATTCAGACAGTGACAATTTTCCCTTAATAAATTTTGCATACAGTGCAAATAGTGTAGTAAAAAATTAGTAAAATGTGGGGCACCTGGGTGGATCAGTTGGTTAAGCATCTGTTCGGCTCAGGTCATGATCCTAGGGTCTTGGGATAGAGTTTCAAGTCAGGTTCCTTGCTCAGCAGGGAGCCTGCTTCTCCCTCTGTCCCTCCCCCTGCTCATGCTCTCTCTCTCATTCTCAAATAAAGAAAATCTCTAAAAAATAATAAAATACAAGAAATAAAGTTCTCATTCTTTTTAAAGTATATTAATTTCTTTTTAAGGAGAAAAGTTATTATGCCTACATATCGGTCTGCCACGGTGATGAGTAATTTCACTGCAGTTTCTGGCTTTGAAACTTCACTTCTGCAAGTTTGTCAATGGCTTTGTCAAACCGATCTTCATATATTCAGGGTATAGTATATATGAGATCTGTCCGTCTATCCTCACTCATAGTTGACTAAAGAACACTTTTTTAAAAAAAGATTTATTTATTTATTTATTTGACAGAGATCACAAGTAGGCAGAGACACAGGCAGAGAGAGAGGAGGGGAAGCAGGCTTCCTGCTGAGCAGAGAGCCCGACGCGGGGCTCGATCCCAGGATCGCGGGATCATGACCCAAGCGGAAGGCAGAGGCTTTAACCCACTGAGCCACCTAGGCGCCCCTAAAGAACACTTTTTAACTTCAAATGTTTCTCTCACATTAAGAAACAGATATGCAATAGTCAGAAAGCTTTAAAATAAGGATGTTTACCAGAGATTCATAAAAATCTCATTTCAAAGTAAATTTGAGAAATTGCAATACTGTCCATTTCTTTGTTCTCTGGGATTCACTGTAGCAGCTTTCAGATGTTTCCGCAGTTGAGTATCTTCACCAGAAAATTCCTCATAAATTTCTATATTATTTGGTAAAATTCTCCAAAGCTGATAATGATTGTGAATTATTTGAGCTTGCTTCAGGCTCAGTTCATATCTTTAGCCCCTGAGGTACTACGTAATCCTGTGTTTATTTTTTTTTAATTTTTTAAAAGATTTTATTTATTTATTTGTTAGAGAGAGAGAGATAGTGAGCACAGGCAGACAGAGAGGCAGGCAGAGGCAGAGGGAGAAGCAGGCTCCCTGTCGAGCAAGGAACCTGATGTGGGACTCAATCCCAGGACGCTGGGATCATGACCTGAGCTGAAGGCAGCTGCTTAACCAACTGAGCCACCCAGGTGTCCCTGTAATCCTGTGTTTAAACCCAGATTCAAAATAAATAATTATACCAGAGTGATTATGAAAACGAAAAAACAGAAGTCGGTTGCTTATTCTTGAAATAAATATGTGTAGCTGAGTCCACCTGTAGGGGAGCTGGAATCACTTCCATGGGGAGTATAATGTTTATTAAAGAGTAAGTGATAGGAAAACATGGTGATTTTCAGCTTACATGTGTATTATCCCATTTCAGTAACTGCAGCGGTTGTTCAGAACTTAGACTGAAAAAAGATTGCTGTTTCTTTTTTTTTTTTTTTTTTTAAGATTGCTTTTTCTTTGTTCAGAGAGCAGTGGAGTCATTGGCATTGCTTAGAACTATCAGTGCATAGTGATAAAAAAAAGCAGACTGGGGGCACCTGGGTGGCTCAGTGGGTTAAGTCTCTGCCTTCAGCTCAAGTCATGATCCCAGGGTCCTGGGTGGCTCAGTGGGGTAAGCCTCTCCCTTCTGCTGGGGTCATGATCTCAGGGTCCTGGGATCAAGCCCCACATCGGGCTCTCTGCTCAGCGGGGAGCCTGCTTCCCTCTCTCTCTCTGCCTGCCTCTCTGCCTACTTGTGATCTCTCTCTCTGTGTCAAATAAATAAATAAAATCTTAAAAAAAAAGCAGGCTGAATTTTACTATTATTTTATTCCTTTTAACTTTTCTATACAGAAAGCACTCCCTTACTGCCTATACTAGGGGTAGCCCACTCCCACCATCCCATCCTTGGTACACCACTGGCTGGATGAGAAAAGTAATGAGAACAGCTAAAAAGAAACACCCATTTCCCTTTAACCAGCAGGCCAAAAAGTCTCCTGGAATTAAGAGATTCTGAGTAATTATAAGAATAATGAAGTGGTTTGTTGATTTATTTCTGGAAATATTCATTTAAAATACAAATTACATTCTCTTTTGCTCCTTCACTAGGCGCGTTCAAATCATGACAACATGCCCTATTTTTGCTTATCTGCTGTCACTGGCGGTGAAGTAAAAGAACTTGCTCTGAAGTAAAGGAGTGGATAACCAACTAAGATACCAAGATTAAACATTTTGGTAAGGCAAACCTCTGAAGTATCATTTGAGGCATTTCCTGGCCTTATCTGACATATTTAGCACCTTATCACAAACTGAAGGGAGGCAAAGTTATTCTGTTCAACAAACATGTATCCTCCTGGATCTGGAAAGAAAGTATCTGAGAAATTTAATTAAGGTCTAAATGAATTATAACGTGAATCTCAATAGGTTGCAGCAAATGTTAAGTTTCTGGTTCACAGTTTAAAAAAGAAAAAAATGACCCCAGATATGGTAAAATTCCAACATCCTAAGAATGTAGTATTGCATAAATGGTAGTAAGTAAAATAACAGCATTACATCTTCTTGAAATCAGAGTTTAAACTAACTAAAATGACATCTTATATGTTTTCTGTGCTTTTTTGACAAATACGGTTGGAAAACATAAACTTCATCTTTCCTAACAGACGCAAAATAAATAGAAGAAATGCCCATTTGGTGTTTCCTGTTTGGTTCTGTTGAGGGACTAATGTTCCCTCTTGCTGTAGCAATTGAGGATGTTTGTATTCTTGGCCCCTCCCCAGGGAAGCAGAAAAAAATCTGAACTCTGATGACTTTGTGTACTTCTGGCTTTGATGTCCTGCTCTGTGCACTGTGCAGAGCTGAGCTAAACTTGTATTAAAAGCAGCGAAAATGCCAATTAGGAGTCTGACATTTGGGGTGCCTGGGTGGCTCAGTGGGTTAAAGCCTCTGCCTTTGGCTCAGGTCATGATCCCAGGGTCCTGGGATCGAGCCCCACATCGGGCTCTCTGCTCAGCGGGGAGCCTGCTTCCTCCTCTCTCTCTCTCTCTGCCTGCCTCTCTTCCTACTTGTGATCTCTGTCTATCAAATGGATAAATACAATCTTAAAAAAAAAAAAAAGAGTGTGACATTTAGCAATTGCATCTGTAAGTTCACTTGGGTAAGAACATAATTTCTGTAGGAACACATACAATATAGCTTCAACTGCTTTCAAAATTAGGCAGATAAATATACAATAAGTCATTTTCTAAAAGATATGTGAAACAGCCAATGAAGAAGGAAGCATACAGCAATACTGGGCCCATTGATAACAAAAAGAATATTTCCAGGGAACATTTTGGAGTTGAGTATTATGACAATGTTTTAAAGTTTTGAACTTTAAATACCCTACAATCCCACTGATTTTTGTCCCTTGGATGCCAGCTCTGGTTCTAGCAAATCATTTGCCTGAGATCTGGACAAGAAAATCCATCCTCCTTAATTCTACCTTTTCTGGAATCCCAGGATGGTAAGAGGCAGTTCAGAGTCAGTCATGACCTCCCTAGGTCACATCTAAGAGCTCAAAAGCTCATTTTAACCTTGTCCCTTAACCTAACCCTCCACTTCCCTTATGTATTTGTTCACTTTATGTGGAAAAGAGGGAGAAATCCATGAAACATTTATCATAATCTTCTACAGGAAATAATCCTGTAAAGTCTCTGACTCATCCCTTTTTGTACCAAAGGGCCAATAGATTACCCTTTGTGATGTTCTGGGTAGTTAAGTAACTGAGAAAAATGGAGTCTGTTCTGGAGAAGGATGGCCCTATATTGGCTAAAGAGACTTTTCCCTGTTCTTTCCTTTCCTTACAATCCACACTGTAAACCCCTTTAGAATCCACTAATTTCCTTTTTGGGGAAATCTATCCATTTTTCTGGGAGTTATGAGGCCTATGCAGAAGGCCTGCAAATTTGAAGATCATGCAAATGAACCCCAACATCAATCTCAAGGCTGCAGTTTAACAAATGTGAAATGTCATGAAAACCTAACTACTTGACTGTAGTCATTTTGCGAAGTTTACTTATAGTAATAATTTGGGCTTTCCCTCTTTGTAGACTGTTCCAATGGAATGAATTTAAGAAATTATATTTATTTTCTCATCTCTTTAGAGATTTTTCTGCTTCATTTTGCTCTTATACATTATGTTCCTCATCTAGATTTCAATATATTTTACTTTTCTTTCCATGAAGTGTTCATCCTAATTCATGCTCTGCGGCTCAGCAGTAAGTTTTAGGGAGGACCCAATATCTTTACATTTGACAAATAAAAAGAGAATGTAACAGTTTTCTTGGCCAAGTAAAAGAGACATGCAGTAGGACTGTCATGAGTCAGGATTTGGACCCTCCAAATCAGTTAGAAGACAGCAAGTGCCACAGTCCTGGATGAAAGTACATGGCAATGAAGAGGAACAGTGCTCAGACAGTGTTATGTTGGCATCATTTACATATTACCAGCAAGATCTAAGCAGGTGACCTGGCATGAAGATCACAGTAACTGCCAAAAGATTTCATCACTCTTGGCACAAGCTGTCCCTAAGATATTTCAAACATAAAGGTCTTTCTTTCAAAGAAAAAGCTAAAGGGAGCCCTTACCTCAGATTTTCCTTTTTTCCCCCATAGACTCCTATTTCTCAGGCTTCAGCCTTCATCTTCTCCAGGATGAGGCCTCTTTCCCCGGTTACTATAGTGATGGGTCAGGAAAATATCTGAATGCATGCTGCAAAATTAGTCAGTAAATTATAAATGGGCTATTCATGGGGTACCTGGGTGGCTCAGTGGGTTAAAGCCTCTGCCTTCGGCTCAGGTCATGGTCCCAGGGTCCTGGGATCGAGCCCCACATCGGGCTCTCTGCTCGGCGGGGAGCCTGCTTCCCCCTCTCTCTGCCTGCCTCTCTGCCTACTTGTGATCTCTGTCTGTCAAATAAATACATAAAAAATCTTAAAAAAAATTAATAAATGGGCTATTCATGTAGAAAGGCCAAATTATAAACCAGAGAGTAGTGGTCTTTACATAGAAAGCAAAAGAAAATTACACAACATACATCACAATGTGACAAACAAAAGTTGTATAAACATCCTAACTTTGCAGGAGACCATCTACCTACCCCTGTTGCTACACAGGGTACTAGGTTCTATAAAACAGACAAAAGGTACCGGACCTCTGGGGATAAAGGCAAGATGAAATGTACAAATTATTTTATACAATTTACCCAATAAAAAAAGAGAGAAAACCCATATGTTGACAATTCAGCCTGCCTCTTGAACTAAAAAGCTGCTGGAACTTTGGAGATGGCTTATTTAGCAGTCCTTAGGTAGGGATACACATCACAACTTGTGAGCGACAAAAAAACACATCTGGCCTTACTCCAGACCTGGTAAAATAATGTCTAAGAGTGAGGCCTTGGGACTTAGCAAAAGTCAGGCAACTAGTGTCTCAGTCTTCTGGGTTTTCTTTTTGCAGAAAATTCACCTCTTTCCAGTGACTAGTGAGTTTGGGAGTGTTGGTGTCTGAAGGACTCCTCTAATGCCACCAGACATGACCCTGAGCTGGCAAAACATGGCCCCAGACTGTCAGGTGACTGGCCCCCTAAAGAGGGCTGTTTCCCATCCTAGATGGGCCAGTTAAACCCTGCTGCTTCCCAAACCGCCCAACACTGGAATAGGTGATATGTGTCCCTACTTGGTCTCCAACTGTCATGCAAAGAGGTCATGGGCATTCATTATTATTACTTCATGGTGAAAATAGAATGAGAATGAATTCTGAGAAAATTGAAAAGCATACAAGTAGGAGAGCACACACAACTGCCTGAGGCTTCATTACCCACAATTTAGGTGAGGCAGACCAGGACTGCATGCCCCCTCAGAAGGATAGCACTGGTCCCTATTATCCACTACTTATTGATAGGGAACATCTACATTATCTACATAGTTGAATTATCAGTCTATTATTTCCTTGAGCTCAGGATGATTGAGCTATAAATTGGCAGGTGTCCAACAAAGTCAGATTCTTTTTGTGCTTTACATACATTTATGTCACTGCATGTAGTCCTCAATCCTCACAATCTCATGAAAATTCCAAAGCTACAGACCCTGCAACCACCCTGTTCTTCCATGTCTGCCATGATTTCCCTGCCTTTTTGGCTGGTGAAGTCTTTTATTTTTATTTATTTTTTAATTTGAGAGAAAGAGAGAGAATGAAAGCACAGAGTAAAAGTGAGAGGGAGAGGCAGACACCCCAATAAGCAGAGAGCCTGATGCAGGAACCCCGGGATCATGACCTGAGCCAAAGATAGATGCTTGACCGACTGAGCCACCCAGGAGCCCCTTGCTGATGAAATCTTGAGACTCACAGAATCAAGTCAGATAGCTATGAGGGGGGTGTTAGGATTACAACCCGAGTTCGACTCCCAAACTTCCATTCTTGCCACAAATCCAAACCACCAATTCCTAGCACATTACTTATTCTGAGCTATTAAAGCAGTCTAGGGAAAATAGGCAAAATATCTTTATTTCCCTGATTGTGCCTACTGTTGTGTCTTGGAATCAGGCCAAAAACTAAGAAAAATCTGCCCATTTACCACTGGCAAGATGATTAAGCAAGACATAAATAAAGTCACATCGAAATGATGGTGGAATTAGTTGGGAAGGCCAACAGCAGACATGGCTTTAGGATCATGACCTGAGCTGAAGGCAGACACTTAATGGACTGAGCCACCCAGGTGCCCCTAGTCAGAAAGACTTTATAGAAAGATCCATGAACCCAACCATGCATGAGGCAGTTCATGAACCTAACTCAGAAGTAGGCTTTGGTTCTATTGCCTTCCATGTGTCCGTCTGTTTTTCAGCCTCAGTTTGGACTCCTTTCACAGTAAATCTCCAAGATTTATAAAATTAAGGAATTTTTTGAGAGAAACTTTAAGCATTGATTCTCCACTTTAGATGCAAATTTAGCTCATCTGGGGATTTTGGGACAAAATGTAGTGACTTCAGAACCACTAAGGGGGAATCAAAGTATTTAATGGGAGATAGCAGGGAGCAGTAGGCATCTGTATTTTTTAAAGCATCAGATATAATCCTGATATGAAACCTGCATTATGACCCATAGCTTTGGAAACTCAGTTGCCTAATTTTATGCAGTATAACACAGTGCTTTGGAGCATGGCTTGTGGAGATAAGCTGCCTTGGATCAATTCCTAAGACTGCCCCTTTACTAGATTCATGAGCAGTAAATTACTTAATCTCTCTGTACCTTGTTTATTCAACATTCTATGTCTATTTGTTGAGTGCCAGGCCCTGTTCTAGAGGCATATCAGTGAATAAAGCAAGTGGAAATTCCTGCACTGGGGACATTTACCTTCTTGAACAAAGACACTGATAAAATAACATACTATACTAATATTATATTATGAATATATCAATATATTATATAATTAGTTATTAATAATTAATGATATTGAATATTTCTATATATATGAAGACTATAATACAACAGGGGTAAAAGCAGGGTGGGAGGACTGAGAGCATGTGTGTGTTGGATCTTTTACCCTCACAGGGTTCTTGTGATGGTTAAAATGATTTTACATTACAAGTAAGGTGCTTAGAACAGAGCCTGGCACATAATGTTCAAAAGTATTATCTGCCATTCCCTTGTTTCACCAATGAGGAAACTGATAAACCAGAAAGGTAGAAGAATCTGCCCAAGTAACTAAGAAAGGAAGCATATCAGGTACTTCACCCATCTCAACTCAGTTCTAGATGAATTTCAGTCTGGGGCTCGAAGATAGTTGCTAAAACAATAGGCCTGGAGCCTACCTTTTCATACAGATTCTTGTTCCTGAATGTGGCTCTTGCTGGTGCCACATATCAGAAGCAAATATTGCTACATGCAACTTTTACTTGGCACTCCTGAAGACATGGACAAGAAAGATGTCTAAAGGAACATATTTTGTCTGTAACTCCAGCCAACTCCTTAAGCATCTTTATGGTGTACCTATTGGTCTCCATATACATCGTGAATAGGTAAACAATGGCTAAGGAAAAAGGTAAAATGAAACTATAAAATTCATTTTTATATGATATGATAATAATTATTAAACATTTATTTTATTGGATCCCTGGGTGGCTCAAGTGGTTAGGCACCTGCCTTCAGCTTGGGTAATAATCCCAGGGTCCTGGGATCAAGTCCCACATCCCCTTCTCCCTCTGCCTGCTGCTCTCCCTGTTTGTGTGCTTTCTCTCTCTGACAAATAAATAAAATCTTAAGAAGAATAAAGAACCTAAAAAATTCCAAATAAATAAATAAATAAAAATTATCTTTTTTTTTTTTTTTTTTTGAAGATTTTATTGGAGCCTGATGTGGGACTCGATCCCAGGAGGCTGGGATCATGACCTGAGCCGAAGGCAGCCGCTTAACCAACTGAGCCACCCAGTCGTCCCATAAATAAAAATTATCTTAGGATGAAAGAAAATACGATAACTTCCCCAAATATGTTGGCCCTAAGCATTATTTTAAAGCATTTCTGGAGTCTGATGGAACTTAGATAATTTATAGGATATAAATCAGGAAAACAATAATTAAAGCCATTCTTTTTAAGATTTTTATTGTATTAAAATTTTTTTAGAGATTTTATTTATTCATTTGGAGAGAAAGAGAGCAAGAGCAGGAGAAGAGGCAGAGTGAGAAGCAGGCTCCCTGCTTCCCTGCTTAGCAGGGAGCCTGATGTGGGGCTCAATCCCAGGACCCTGGGATCATGACCCACACCAAAGGCAGATGCCTAACCGACTGAGCCACCCAGGCGCCCCTATTTATTTATTTCAGAGAGAGCAAGTGAGGGGAGGTGCAAAGGGAGATTGAGAGAGAGTATTTCAAGCAGACTCCAGGCTATGCATGGAGCCCAATGCAGGGCTGATGCAGCGCTGATGCAAGGCTCAAATGCAGGGCTCAATCTCACCATCCAGAGATCAGGACCTCAGCCAAAATCAAGAGCTGAGCCACTCAGGTGACCCTAATTAAAGCCATTCTTTGGGGAAAACGTATTATTGGGATAACTTATCTGAGCCAAAGTCCTATGAAATGTCCAAACAATTCTAACCCTTTCTTAGAATGACTAATATCTGGGTTACAAGATAACTATGAAGATTAAAACCCATATGAGTGACTAAGCTCAAACTTGTTCCCATGAAAAGGAAAAAACTCAATTCACATTGAATTAAAAAATTAAATTTGAGGGGCACCTGGGTGGCTCAGTGGGTTAAAACCTCTGCTTTCGGCTCAGGTCATGATCCCAGGGTCTTGGGATTGAGCCCCACATCAGGCTCTCTGCTCAGCAGGGAGCCTGCTTCCCCCTCCCTCTCTCTGCCTGCCTCTCTGCCTACTTGTGATCTCTGTCAAATAAATAAATAAAATCTTAAAAAAAAAAATTAAATTTGAGGAAGAGTGATCATTTTAAATATATTGCAATCCATATTAGAACCTATTTGAAAAATGCCATTTGCTCTATTAGTCTTGCCTCGTGATAACACAGCAAAATCTTCTTTTCTCTGTATTGTGAAAGTATATGGACCAGAAAAGAGAAAGATAAAACAGTAAACCTTGGATTAGTAGAAGAGATTAAATTGACAGAAAAAAATGGAAAAGGAAATCATTGAGGCAGTGGTTGAGAGCTTGAAAACAAAGATAAGTACAGTGAAAACTGATGTAAACAGCAGAGAAAACTGTTCTGTGCAAAGGAGGGTTTAAGCTTATGTGTATAATCAATTTCTCTATGAATTTTCTCCCTGATTCATGATATGAGTTAGCAAGATTACTGGGATAGTAAGTTCTAAATCTGTTACAGTCAAGATAATAAGCATAGTAAATGACAGAGGACAGTCATGTTCTTGACCCTAAAAGCTAAAAGAGTTAAAATCTGTACTTTATAAGAAAGCGATGACTAAGACATTTGATTAAAATTCTAATGGTTGAGGGATGCCTGGGTGGCTCGGGTCAGTTAAGCCATTGCCTTTGGCTCAGGTCATGATCCCAGGCTCCTGGGATGGAGTCCCACATCGGGCTCCTTCCTCGGCAGGGAGCCTGCTTCTCTTTCTGCCTCTGCCTGCCACTCTGCCTGCTTGTGCACACTCTCTCTCCCTCTCTCTCTCTGGCAAATACATAAATAAAATATTTAAAAAACTAAAAATAAAAATCTAATAGTTGAGAAAATTTAGAATGTCCCTTATAGGCATGATTATTGAATTATTTTCATATTTGAGTTAAGATCAGCAAATGGAATGTGTTCATTTTTATCTGTTATCTGAAGCCACACAGAATGGCAATAGTAGGATTCATATAAGATGACAGATATGATCAATAGGTGACTAGCCCTAATTTTAGTGTGTGTGTGTGTGTGTGTGTGTGTGTGTGTGTGTATGTATACTCCAAATGACATAGATAATGACTAACAGAAAAAGTAATTTTTTAGGTCATTCCTTAAAAAAGAGTTATATGTGGAGGCTGGAATAAAGTAAATATTTATTGAGTGCTTATATATAGTCATGTGATATAATAGATGATTCTAACTTTACTTAGTCTTAATAAAAACATTATGAAATAATATGATTATGCTCAAATTACTAATGGATATTCTAAACAAAATTAAACATTTTAGTAAAAGCAATAATAAAGAGTTGAATTATTTATCAGTTTCTTATTTAGTTCTCCTGATACAAAAAGTATTAATCATAAGACCTACTATTTATTGAGTATCTACTATGTGCAAGGTACTAGAACTCTTAATTTACATACATTTTTTTCAATTTCAACACGACCTCATAGCAAGATATGTATTATTATCACCAGTTTATAAAAGATATACTTGAGGCCTAATGGGTTTCTGTGAATTGCTTCAAAAATATACTTAGTTAAGTCACAAAACAAAAATGCAGACTCTGATTTTTCTGATTAAAAAGCTCTTATTCCATCCATTATACCATGCCATCATCATAACATTTTGACATTTAGTCTTTAAATTCAACATTCCATACGTTTTTATTTATATTCATAAATATTTTCTGTCTAAAAAGCTCCTTTCAAAATATATGAGGGCAAGGAAGGACATATCAAATTCTCTGTTACTTTACATATTTACAAGATTTATAAATCACTTAGAAGATTTAAGCCATCGGGCATCTGGCAGGCTCAGTGGTACAGCGTGACTCTTGATCTCAGGGTCATAAGTTTGAGCCCCATGTTAAAAAAAGATTTAATCCAAGCTCAAAACAAAACAAAAACAAGGGCCTATATAGAAAATAAAAAAATATTTTTTAAAGGAGGCTCCACACCCAACATGGGGCTTGAACTCATGACCCTGACATCAAGAGTTGCATGTTCTACTGACTGAGCCAGTCAGGCAGTCAAAGGAAAAATATTACAATAAAAGATAAACTGGAGGAAAGGTAACAAATGGAGGGCAAGATTCTTACTGCTGTTTAAGTTTGCACTACCTAAATAAAAAGAATTATTCATGATTTATTAATAACAATACTTTGGAGTGCCTGGATGGCTCACTCAGTTAAGTGTCCAACTCTTGGTTTCAGCTCGGGTCATGATCTCAGGGTCCTGGGATCGAGTCCCGAGTTGGGCTCTGCACTCAGCACAGAGTCTGCTTATCCCTCTCCCACTGCTCCTCCCCC
>ML110728.1:0-54954 GCA_003697995.1 Taxidea taxus jeffersonii
TCTGTTTCCCTCTTCAGAGGTCATTACTATTTTTCATGTATCCTTCCAGTGATAGTTAAAACATTCTCAAATCTATATTGAACAATTTTTGATATTACTGTCCCTTTATTAGTTGTTGCAGTTCCTGTGTAATGTCCCAGAGAGGGCCATAAACTTGTTGTAACATGTTTCTGGAGCAACTATAAAGAACAGTTTGAAACTATAAACTTGGAATGTTTGCAGGATTGATTTAAGAGGTCTTCTGGATGGCTAGCAAAATAGGACTTTGAAAAGTTAACAAGACATACATATATCTACCTGACTTGGCCCATGTCTACCTATCTAGGATCATTGGTTATCTTTCTCCACTCCTTTGACCTTATGATAAAGCAGTCCTGAACTGCTTGTCAATCCCAACATAAATGAGATCACTTCAGGATGCAGAGCATTTTGGTTGTGCAGGCTGCCCTTTGTTGGGAACATGTACTATTTCCCACCAGCTCCTGCATAGCCTTTAGTTCCTCCTCAAAAGCCCCCCATCCATCCCCATCTGTCTAATTTCTATTTATTCCCCTACTTATGCAATTTCTTCCCTACATGCTAAATCCCCATTACAAACCCCTCTTCTTAGCCCCTAAAATTCCTTGGGCAAATCTCTGTCTTTTGCTTACCATGCTTATTTAAATTTAAGAGCCTGCTTCCTCTGCCAAACTGAACTCCCCTAGGACAGTGAGCCTGTTCTTTTTCTTCTTATCCCTAGTGCCTGGTACATGACAGGGGCTCAATATATGCTTGTTGGACTGACCTAAACCCAAGACATAGGACATATAACCTGGGGCAAAAGGAAGAAGGAAAGAAGGGTTTTCTTGGACTCTGGCATTCTATTTCTATTCCCTCCCCTTGGTGGTGTTTGTTCTCTTCTTCCTCCTTGGGTATTTGCACCCTCATGTTCCTTCAATTGCTTTGTCAAACTTGATCTCAGAACCCTCAAGAAAAATGAATACCTGCTGATACTGCTATTGGGAGTGGGTGAAGCTTAATAGCTGGTGATGTCTCAAGCAAGCAGTCTACACTACATGGTTCGAAAGCTCAATGTTTCGGTCATGGTAAGTTCAAGGCCTCAACCCCAGGGATTCTGCTTTATTGATCTAGGGCTCAAGAAAGCGTTTTTACTGTGGTGGTGGTAGTTTTAAACAAATACCACTAGATGATATTAGAGTGGGTAGTCTGAGGACAATATTTTGTAACATACCACCTAGAGCCAACAAGATAAAGGTATCAGTAGCTAGATGGAATAGACATTGCTGGACTGGGGTCTTTAACAATCCTCAAAACTACTCACAGAACTGGACCTTAATACTGCTGACCCCACTGATCTTTTCCATCTTTCTCTGCAGTGCCTTAATAGATTCAATGGCCATTAACATTTCAGAGCCTATACTCTTTTAGCTACCTGGAAGTATCTTTAATAGTAATCAATGTTGAAGAAAGACAATGCCTCTGTATTTCAAAAGCTATCAAGTGAGCTAGACTATTACTGTGAACTGGTCTTCATGCTGTTCTTGCTTCTTTCTCTCTCTCTCTCTCTTTTATTAAAGATTTTATTTATTTATTTGACAGAGATCACAAGTAGGCAGAGAGGCAAGCAGGGGGTGGGGGGGAGCAGGCTCCCTGCTGAGCAGAGAGCCCGATGCGGGGCTCGATCCCAGGACAGATCCCAGGACCGATCCCAGGACCCTGGGATCATGACCTGAGACGAAGGCAGAGGCTTTAACCCACTAAGCCACCCAGGCACCCCACTTCTTTCTCTTTGAACCTCAGTCCTTAAGAGCAGAGGAGCTAGATTCATCTGCTCTGAGCCAAGTGCAGGCAGCACAGTCCCTGCCTGGTACCATATGATTACTGAAACATCTTTGCTTCATTCTCCCACACGTAGCAATACAATTAATACAGAAGCCGGAATGTTTTGATAAACTACCATTATTGAAAAAAATCTTGTGGATAAGCAGTCTTAGCATTGAGTACTTCAAAACACTGTAGAAGTCAGAAAGCAAGTAAGGAAGGATTTACTACTGTACATTTAACTTAATCTCTCTGACACTATACTGTAGAGCTAGAATGAGTTCCCATGATTATTTTAAGGAGGGACATAACAACTAGTCTGCTATTGAGCTGGCAATGGTAAAGGCAAAGCAGGCAGAATAGAGCACTTTGGAACAATTAGGGTGGTGCTATGTGGGAGGTCTAAGAAGAAAAGTAGAAGCAGAATACAAGGAGATGGCAAATGTTTTGGTGCCTTGAAAAGCAAGGCTGTGCTTAAGTAAAGACAAAGAGCCAATGTTGAGTTTTCAGTTTAGGATTTTGAGTTCTTCTCTGCTTGTAGTTGCAAGTACCCATGTTAAAGAGGGGGCCTAACAGTGAAGGCATGACTGGATCTTTTCCACTCCTACCATGGCAGCGTTTCCTCTTCATTCATTCATTCATTGATCAAATATTTTAGTGAGTACTTACTGAGTATCATGCACTGTTCCAGTTTTTGCAGTGCTTATAGATCAGTGGAGGAGATAGGAACAAACATCAAGTAGTAGGCAATCATACAAGTAGAAGTTTGGGGTACCTCTGAATTTAACAGGGGTTAAAGGAAGCTGTTCCTCCCTCCCATCCCTCTTTTATTGACTCCCAAAGGGAGTGGGAACCCAGATGTGATGGCCACAATTGTGGATCAGATTGTGTTCCCTGTGGCTATAGTCTGACAGAGGGAGGGAGGAAAGGGCTGTGAATGTCCAGGGGGTGGTTTCCATGTGAAAAAAGCCACATCACTCATGGAGAAGACAGGTGGTGGAACAGAGGAGAACCAGGCACGTAGAGTTCCAGGTTTCATCCATCTTTCACTCTTCATCTGGCAGGGCTTTGACAGCTTTAGGGTGTTAACATACAGGGTACTGGACTTTGGTGATTAAGAATCTAGAGTAGCCTGCAGCTGCAGCTTTGGGAGAGGCCGGACTTCAAACAGAAGTCACAAACCTAGAGAGGCAGGATGTCATATTGGATCACTGGTTATAGAGCTGTCAGACTCATCTGGGTGCTTTTTAGTCAACAATGACACCCAGACCCACTCCAGATCAGTAATAAGTAGAATTTTTTTGGGCTATCGCTCCCACATCAGGTTCTTTATTTGCTTGTTTTGAAGTCTCCTAGGTGGTTCTATTGTGTAGCCAGCATTGAGAATAATTTTACTAGATAATGGGATTCGTTTGCTGGTGAGGTTTGTCTGAGACCTCAGGCTACAATTTTAGTAAGTATAGTCCCATGTGGAGAGCAAGTCACCTTGCACTAAAGAGGCTGGCATGTTTGGTGGGCTGGTATTTGTGAGACCAAGTACTACATGTAGAGAATGGGGTTCTTACAACTGCACAACCAGCTGAGATCTATAGGTCAACATCCATGTGGAGCTGGTAGGATCTGGTATTTGCTGGGATAGGATTTTGGGACTTAGAATGGCAGGGGCAGTTGCATTTCTTGTGGGAAGTACTCCCATGTGGAAAAGGCAAGGCTCTTGCATTTTTGTCACTCCTCTGGTTAGGAGAATCTGGTTGTTCTTTTCATTTCTAGGGCTTAGGTAGACACACCTCAAAACAGCACTGTCTGAAAGTGGCAGGCTTTTGTGGGTGGCACTCCTTTTCGTTTTTCTCTGTCTTTCATCTTAACTTGGATTAAGAGGCTGGCATGTTTGTCCAGTGGAAGTCAAGATAGGTTATAGGAGGAGAATGAGTGGAGGAAAGGGATATTTTCATCTGCCACAGAGTGGTATAGCATAACTAAGGCCAAGAAATTAAGGCTGAGTATGCGTAAGATTTAAGAGAAGCAAAGAACAGAATCATGTTGTTTCTCACTGGTGTCCTAGGTCACAGTCTTGGGTAGAACCCACAGGCAGCTAAGAAAATTTGGCTTCTGCAAGATTCTGAAAGGAGCACATTGCTCCAATTAAATTAAATTTATTGATGGGAGACTTTGGTCTCGTGAGTTTTAAGTTTGTATTGGGAACTGGACAATTACTATGAACTAACTAACACTCTAGTGAAGCTCAAACGGAAGTCCTTTTCTCCCTTCCATTTTATTTGTCCATTTCTTTCCCTCCAAATATTGCTAAATTGGGATATGGATATATTACTTTTGGTTGGACATAGAACTGAATAAGGGAACTGGCAAATTATCCTGTAATGAATACCTGTAGTAATTTCATTTTCTTGGTTTTATGGTTGTGAGGCTGATGTTGTATTAGTCCTATGTATCCTCTTGAGCCCCTTCAATTCTGAAAATATGGTGTCCATTTAATATTTATGTGGTTGGGGCTGGACTGGTACCTCACACAAATTATGTACCGATTTCTAAATTTGGCTGGACAACTCTGTAAGTGTGGGATAAGATAAAATGAGAAACAGAATATGGGATTATTTCCACATCTAGAGTACAGTGTGGCCTTGGGTTAAAAATAACCCAAGTGCTGTCTTGTCCTGATTATTTTAGAAATTCTGAGGTCATTAATAAATTTTGAGGTCTTGATCACTTGAAGGGGTCATCTCAGTGCTCCCAGTTAAAAACATGAGAGCTGTGACGGAGTACTAGGAAAAGTTAAGAATGATTTACCTAATATGCCACTGATTTTTTCCCTTGATTATATAGTCAAGTATAATTTTGAAATGTCATTTTTGTCTCAATCCTTGTTATGTTCTTTCCATAACTGAGATAAGTGTTCCATCTTCTGCTAGTCTTCTGTATTTAGATATTTTATAATTAACACACTAATGTTTATTTTCTTTAAAGTACTACATAAGTTTACTTTCTTAAATAAGTTACTTAAGGGAGCCCTTGTATGCTTTTCGTAGGAATGTATATTGGTTTGGCCATTATGGAAAACAGTGTGGGGTTTCTTTAAAAAACTAAAAATAAAACCACTATATGATCCAGCAATCCAACTTCTAAGTATGTACCCAAAGGAAATGAAATTTGGATTTGGGTATCTATACTCCCATATTCATTGCAAAACTAGTCACAGTAGTCAAGATAAGGAAATAACCTATGCCCATTGATGGATAATGGATACACACACATGAACACACACGGGAATATTATTGAGCCATAAAAAAGGAACTCCTGCCATTTGGGATAACATGGGTATAGCTAGAGAACATTATGCTATATGAAATAAACCAGACACATAAGGACAAATACTGCATGATTTTGCTGATATGTGGAATTAAAAGTAGTCAGAGTCATAGAAGCAGAGAGTAGAATGGTGGTTGCTTGGGGTGAAGGGGTTTGAGAGAGGAGATGGGCAGATATTGGTCAAAGGGTACAAAGGTTCAGTTATGCAAGATGAAGTCCTAGAGACCTAATGTACAACATGGAAATTACAGTTACAAGTATAATAATACTATATTGTTTGCTGAAAATTTGCTAAGAAGAAAAAGAAAGAAAAGGCTGATTATGTCAGGTGATGATATGTTAATTTGTTTGATTGTGGTGATTATTTTACAATGCATACATATACCAAAACATCAAGTTGTATACTTTTAATATATATATGTAATTCCTATGTATCAGTTATATTTCAGTAATGCTGAAAAAAGAGTACTAAATAAGGCGCAAAACTGGTTTTCACAGTAATAACATCTAATAACAATTAAGCAGTGGCTACCTTACGCTCTCATTTGACTCACAGAAGTAAAGTCGCAGCAGAGCAAAAGCAAGAAGGTGAACATAAGGTCAGCAATCATCTTACACTTTACCATAGGCACTTGTGACAAGTAAGGAACAGAACTGTTAATTCCAGGGTATTAATGTAGAATGTTATATACTGTAAAATGGTTATTTATACAATAAGAAAAAATGGGAGCATGTACATAAACAGCCATTATATGGCCTAGGATTTATTAAATTAATTAAATTTTATTAAATCCATGCTTATTTTGTTAAAGATAGCTATCTTAATGGTGTTTGGGATAACCACAATCCATACAATGTTCTACATAAGACTGCATCTTAAAAAAACATTTTTAATAGTTCGTGTTATATAAGTAGATATATAAACAATTGTAGTTTTTTTCTAAATAGTTGTAGTTTTATTTTAATTTTCTGTTGCCTAATAGTTTGTCTCCATCTTATGCCTTCCCATTCTCTCTCTACCTTTTTTTTTAAAAAAAGATTTTTATTTATTTACTTGACAGACAGAGATCACAAGTAGGCAGAGAGGCAGGCAGAGAGAGAGAGATGGAGAAGCAGGCTCCCTGCTGAGTAGAGAGCCCGATGCAGGGCTCGATCCCAGGACCCTGAGACCATGACCTGAGCCGAAGGCAGAGGCTTAACCACTGAGCCACTCAGGCGCCCCTCTTTACCTTTTTTATTAAAAAAATGTCAAAAAACTATATATAAATAGACAAGAATGGTATAATGAGCCCCTAGGTACCCAAAACTCAGATAGTTTATTTCATTTGTTTCTTCCACTCACTCCTCTTGACTACAACCATTATTTTGAGGTAAATCTCATATATCATTTAGCACATAAATATGTATCCTTGAAACAAAAATACTTAAAGATATAACTACAGTATCATTATACACCTAGAAAATATTAACAGTAATCCTTTAATTATTTAGTAAGTGTTCACATTTCCAACTACCTCATAAATGTCATCTTTTCATCCATCCATCCATCCATCTATCCATCCATCCATCCACCACCCACTTATCTATATTTACAATCTGTTTATTTGCATCAGGATCCAAACAAGGTTCACATATTATGACTGAAGGATGGCTTTTAAGTCTCCTGTAATCTATATATTTGTTTTATCTCTTCATTTCTTTGCGGAAAGCCTATTCTCCCTTGAATCTACTCCCATCAGACTTTTGTCTCCATCACTCCCCTAAAATA
Source organism: Taxidea taxus jeffersonii (assembly GCA_003697995.1). Taxonomy (NCBI): domain Eukaryota; kingdom Metazoa; phylum Chordata; class Mammalia; order Carnivora; family Mustelidae; genus Taxidea; species Taxidea taxus. The sequence goes on from ML110728.1 coordinate 6,914, forward strand.
CTCTTACAAAGGTCAGCAACAATCTCCACTTTGTCACACTGCCAAATCCAATTTTTAAGACTCAACTTGAATCTTACTTGACCCATCAGCATCATCTGACATATTTAATTATACCTTCCTCTTTTCAAAACTCTCAGCTCAGGTCATGATCTCAGGGCAGTGAGATAAGGTCCTGTGTTGGCCTCTGTGCTTAGCAGTGAGTCTGCTTGAGATTCTCTCTCTCTCCCTCTCCATTTGCCACCCTCCCCACCGGCTAGTGCGTGCACCCTCTCTCTCAAAGAAATAAACAAATCTTTAAAAACAACTTTCTGAAGGCCCATGGTGCACATGTCAAATGGTGTTTTCCTTCCTTCCCCTTCCATCTACCTTTGATCTCTTGTTTTCTTTGTTGATCTCCTCTACCAATCATGTGCACTAAAGCAACTTTTAAAAAAAATTATAAACTAGTTTATAATGGAGACAATGGATTTTTACAGTTTCCTAGATAAATTTTAATTGTATCTTTTAATGGTCTTTTGACAGTCTACTGTTGAGCCCATCAGCTGGAATTTGTCTTCCATTCTGGAATAATGCATTTATAAGCTATTATATTTAATTATAAGAAAGAAAACTGTACTTTTTTCTGTACTGTAAAATACTAAGTGCTTATTTCATAAGTGAAAGGATTCTATGTGTTTACACATCCTGTTTTAATTTTCCGAATTCTAGTCTAACCTCTAAATCCTTAATTGATTTTTAAAAAAATTTTTAAAGATTTTATTTATTTATTTATTTATTTGTCAGATAGAGAGAGAGAGAGAGAGAGAGAGAGAGGGAGCAAGAGTGAGCACAGGCAGAGGCAGAGGGAGAAGCAGGCTCCCTGCTGAGCAAGGAGCCCGATATGGGACTCGATCCCAGGACACTGGGATCATGACCTGAGCCGAAGGCAGCCGCTTAACCAACTGAGCCACCCAGGTGTCCCCCTTAATTGATGTTTTAATACTTATTTCCCACTAGCATCAAACTCAGTATGTCCAAAATTCATCAGACTCCCTCCAAAACGACTTTCTCTTCTCTATCACTATTAAAGGTATCAGCAACCTCCCCAAAAATCCAATCTGGAAATTTTAAGGTTATCTTTGACTTAAAAAAAAAACTTTTTAAAAAATTTAAATTCAATTAGCCAAGATATATATATATATATTTTTTTTTTAAAAGATTTTTTATTTATCAATTTGACAGAGAGAGAGAGAGATCACAAGCAGGAAGAGCAGCAGGCAGAGAGAGAGAGAAGGGGAAGCAGACTCCCCACTGAGCAGACAGCCCGATGTGGGGCTCGATCCCAGGACCCTGAGATCACGACCCGAGCCGAAGGCAGAGGCTTAAACAACTGAGCCACCCAGGCGCCCCTAGCCAAGATATATTTTTGACTTTTGACTTTGGCTCCATGTTCATTTAGGCACAAAGCTGTGTCAGTTCTCTCTGCGATTGTCTTGGAATCATTCCTTCCTTTCCATTCCTCTGCTCCTATTCCATTTTAGATCCCAATTACTCTTGGATTAGTTCCTAAATGGTTCTTGTGCTTTTAGTTTTTCCTTTTCCATTTGCCTGGCACTCTGCTGCCTACACAGAGCAAAATGGAAGCCCTCAGGAAATCCTGAGACTCCTAACACTATTGTGTAGAGACTTTTTCCTTCCTAAGGGGGATTACCGTTAAGCAAGGTTGACTCAAGATCTATGGACCCTTTCCAAGGAATAGCTTGCTTCTCTATAGTCAGGAAGGACAACATATAGTACTCAAAAAGTCCTTACTGAACATTTCATTTTGATAATATTAAGTCTAAAATTTCTTTGCATTTTAAGGACAAAAGAAATTCTTCATTTTAGATTTATGCTTATTTTTTCTTTTTATAAATACATGCATTTATTAACACGTAAAAGACTAATGAGAAGATTGTCTCTTAGTGTCCTGAATAAAGTAAGAGAAGATAGTGACAGAATGTTACCAGATGCCTTGAATCACAAAACAAAAGCAGTGAGGCCATTTCCCCAATGTTCTTTTTGAAAGTTGCAGGGCTTTGGCTATCAGTCTCAGACAAACTCCTATTTCCTTTTCTCCAGAGCCATGAGAGCTTTGGTAAATGGGGGCTTACAAACTATTTAAACAGCGGGAGATTGCAAGCTTGAGACAAGATCAGTATAAAGGTAGAATCTGGGAAGAACCTAGCATTGGAATAGACTGGGAATACAGAGAGAGTGAAATTCTTTAACTGGTCTAGGTTTTTGGTGTTTAAAAATTTCTATTTTATTGGGATCAAGGGCAAAGGAGAGGGAAGACACTAAAAGTAGTATGCCAAATGACTTTCTAAAATGCAGTTGTTAGTATTACTTTCCTTCTTAAAAACCTTTAATAGTGCCCCACTCTTACATGTAAACTCCTTAGTATAGCATTCAAGGCCATCTATTTCCAGACTCTTCTCCTAGCTTTCCAGCTTGTCTACAGCTAGAATGCTCTTCAAAGAAGCTCTGTACTTTCCAATCAGCATGTGCTATATCCTTTGCCTGAACGTTCCTTCCTGAGTATGGCCCTCCTTCCAATACATTTCCTTACTGAAATTCTACTCATAATTCAAGGTCTGTTATCATCTTCTCCATGAAGATTTAGGTATCCTTCATTTAACTGGAAGAAATTTCTTCCTTCTCATTGATTTTCTAGAACTTTAATTATAAACTTCATATAGCATAGGGAAAGGTATTTAGTATACCAGATCTGAGGAGTTAAGAAAGAGTTCTTTATATAAAGAACAGCTATTTAAGACAAATGGGAATTACCCACGTGAACAGAAATGGGAAGAATGCTCCAAATAGAGTACAAAAAGACAATATATAGGAACTACAGGTAGTTAATTATGGCTGGAATCTAAGAGGCTGAGGAAAGAGCAGTGAGGGATGAACTTGGAACATAAAGCAGAGCCCGGATCATGAAGGGCCTTATAGATGGTGAGTAGGATTTGAATCTTATTCTGAAGGCAACAAAAAGTCACAGAGGCATTTTGACAATGATCCAATTTACATTTCAGAAAGCTCACCTTAGTTGTGGGGTAAAACTGGGGGAAAGGGATGGCAGTTAGGGACATTGGAAATCATGGTAAGTCAGGCATGAGGTACAGTGATCCAACTTCATACAGGTGGGTAGTAGGGATGAGAGAATTCCAGACCTAGCTAGTAGGGTGGTAAGACTATTATTTTCTATATAATTTATTGTTACTAGTCAAGAATGTGAAATAACTCATTATTTCATTCAAACAGACTGGGTGGTATGGAGAAAAGTGTAGGAACTTCGTAGTTAGCACAGTTTGAATCAGGGTTCTGCCACTGGTTAGCTATGGGAAATTGGGTAAGTCACTTAGCTTTTTTGGCCTTAGTGTCCTCACCTGTTAAATATGCATTGAATACATATTTATTTAGTACAACTTGAATAGCATACATACAGTGTTGTTGGGAGGATTAAATTAGATATCATATGTATAAGTGCTTGATTCATATTAAATACTATAAGCTAGTTTCTTTCTTTCCTCTCTTCCTCTTCCCCCTATTGATCCATTAATAGGAGAGCTATTTATAACACCTCACAATTATACAGATTTAAACTTAAACAGCATATTTGTCCCCAAATGGAATGTAAGGTAGTGTACACAGTGTTTATGATGAACTGTTTATAATAGAGCAGTAATGTATACTAGTAACTTTTACTGTTTACTGGGTTACATATACTTTCGGCAATTAGATGAAAGCTAGGGATCTAGTCTCTTTCAAAAAATGACACACTTGTGTAACATTTTACAGGTAATTTTAATTAGTTCAAAGACTTTCTAAAACTCATGATAGACTCTTGGTTTAGAAGTTTTCCTTTATACTAATCTATTTAATTTTTAATTTATGATAGTTGGTAGTGTTTATCCATATGGCAATTGGAATCTAGTGTTTATCCATATGGCACCTGGGGTCTTCCTCTAGATTTACAGATTAGGTTTAACAATAGCTTATAATTTCAAACAAGCCCTCTTAGGAATGGCTATCTGGAACGTTTTTTTGAAGTTGACATTAAGAAAATAGGAGAAAATATTTTTAGACACGACATAAAGTTGTTTTGTTTTGTTTTTGTTTTTGTTTTTTGAAAACAGTTCTTATTCTAACAGAAAAAAGCATACTGACTCATATCAGATGCTAAGCCTCTTCTGATAAAATTCCACCATCTAATACCACCATGTGTCAGGAGCTATAGTGAGCCTTGTGGTATATTTTCCTTTGATCTGTGATATTTGGGACCAGAATTTCAGCAACAATCATTTATCAACTTACGTTTACACTAGACAACTGAGAACAGTAAACTCATACTGTGTCTCAGCCACTGGCCATATTACACACAGTACACTATGCTCTGAAAAGAATGTATACAATAAAAACTCAGATTCAAAACAGTTAGAGCTTTGATGGATCATGGCCAAGTTCCAACCTCTGTAGGTCAAGAGGGAGGGCAACTACGGTTAGTTTGTAATTCAGCCAGAACATTCCTGTGGTAAGGGGTAATTAATTAAGTGGTGGGCTGTAGAGGACAGGGTGGGTATGTAGAATAACACATACTGAGACAAGATAACTTTCATCTTGTGACAGGTCATGAATATAGGTGCCAGAGATCACAAGGTTCAGATGATGACTTGGCAGTTTTTCCTAAAAACTGGAAATGAGTTCCCTCTTTTTAAAAACTGCTTGTACACATAATACATCCAGTGGAGATGTTTAAAAAACAAAGTCTGGTTAGGTGTCTTAAGGCTCTCTTTACTACAACTTCCACACTGCTTTTTACTTCACAAAATCTTTGAAAAGCTATGAGAACTGGGACTCTTATCAGGCAGGTTGTAGCTGCGTGGTCTTTTAAAGCAAGTTATCCCCCAACATTTAATAAATACAGAAGATGTTTCACTGTTTTTTTTTTTTTTTTTAAGATTTTATTTATTTATTTGACAGACAGAGATCACAAGTAGGCAGAGAGGCAGGCAGAGAGAGAGGAGGAAGCAGGCTCCCTGCTGAGCAGAGAGCCCAATGCGGGGGTTCGATCCCAGGACCTTGAGGGGCTAGATTCCAGGACCCTGAGACCATGACCTGAGCCGAAGGCAGAGGCTTTAACCCAGAGCCACCCAGGCACCCTTCACTGTTACTTGTAAGCATCATATTATGTCTAGTGTGTTCAAGCCACATTGATATCTAAAATGTTTCCTTATAATCTGCTATAAACCCACAGACCAAAACATTTGCTGACAAGAAGGCAAAGAATAAGCCAGGAAGAAAGCCAAGTTTAATGATAGCCAGTGCTTATGTGTCTAATAAGACCAAGAAAGAATTCCTTGCATATTTGGAACTCATAAAAGAAATTCACTTCCCATTCTTCACCAGAATGCTTAAGGTACAATATAAAGAGGCCTAATACATTTTCTGACAGGTAAGAGATCTCATACAAAGTGGTTTAAAATTATTATATTAATCTGAAGAACTAGGTAGATATCATCTGGAGCCAGATAAGTTTACTATGGGGACAACACATACTGCATTGGCTGAAAGTGTTTTCAGAGTCACCTGGTCCCCTGTGAGCACTCTTGCCATGGGCTGAGAATGTGGAAGCCTCCCATCACTGCAGTACAGACTGACTTCCAACCTAACATCCCCAAACCAAATAACACTGGCCTACAGGGAAGGCTAAATAAACACAATTATACTGTTTTCTTATATAAAAACATAGCTGCAATGGCATGGTTTCCTATTACAAATCTGATTATCTGCAGTTGATGACAGATGCCATATTATAAACTTAATTCCTACATGCCTCGTGTAGAAAGTATTAGGCACTCACATTGTTTGGTCATAGAACCTCCACAAAAATAATCTCTCATCTATGTTTCTGAATCAACTGTTACTCAGAAATATATGTTTGGCTCTTTTCTATTTTGTTTTGTTTTATTTGGCTTTGTTTTGTTTTAAAGGAAAGAATAATACCAATAATAGCACGCATGGCTTATTATTGCCACTGGCTCTTATGTTCTCAGATGAATATTTCTTTTTTTTTTTTTTTTAAGATTTTATTTATTTATTTGACAGACAGAGATCACAAGTAGGCAGAGAGGCAGGCAGAGAGAGGAAGAAGCAGGCTGTCCGCAGAGCAGAGAGCCCGATGCGGGGCTCGATCCCATGACCCTGAGATCATGACCTGAGCTGAAGGCAGAGGCTTTAACCCACTGAGCCACCCAGGCGCCCCTGGATATACCAGTTTTGTTTTTTTTTAAAGATTTTATTTATTTATTTGACAGACAGAGATCACAATTAGGCAGACAGGCAGGCAGAGAGAGAGAGAGGAGGAAGCAGGCTCCCTGCAGAGCAGAGAGACCGATGTGGGACTCGATCCCAGGACCCTGAGATCATGACCTGAGCCGAAGGCAGCAGCCTTAACCCACTGAGCCACCCAGGCGCCCCTGAATATTTTTTTTTTTTTAATATTTTATTTATTTATTTGACAGAGAGAGACACAGCGAGAGAGGTAACACAAGCAGGGGGAGTGGGAGAGGGAGAAGCAGGCTTCCTGCCGAGCGGAGAGCCCAAAGTGGGGCTTGATCCCAGGACCCTGGGATCATGACCTGAGCCGAAGGCAGACACTTAACGACTGAGCCACCCAGGCGCCCCTGAATATTTCTTTTGATGACAAAAGAAAAGCACTGATTTTATGCCAAGAGTATACCATTTTAAGGGAAAGACAAGATATTCCTAATATTTTCCAAAGGGCTGACAAGACCAAGTGAAATACAAAGATTCCTTTAGTTTCTTTCTTAGATAACCTTTTGAATGTGGTACACTGGCAGGGATGAAATTTTAGTGGTCTTATAAACACAAAATATAATCCAGCCAGGGTAATTATTTATAAAGTCTTACGCATTTCAGTGACCAACACAGCAATATGATGTTTATACGATTTCTTAAGGACTTTCTAAAGATAAACACCAACTTTCATTTTGTTCTGGTCCCTATTGCTGGCCATTTTCTAGTCTGACAGTCATCACTAGCCCTAGAGTTGGATCTCACTACATTCTTGTCCCACAGGGAAGAAAAAAAGTAACCACTAACACATTAAAGCATGCCACTGTGGTGTTAACATTCTCCTTAAACATTGTAATTTACTTCTGGGAAAGAGGTGTATGCATGATGGTATTTTGTCCAGCGGAGATACATGAGACGTTGACCTTAGGTTGGGAGTGGGGTAGTGAAATGGTTGCTGTATCAAAACAACCCATACATTTTTCCTTAGGTAGTATCTGTTAATGTTGAAAATAAAATTTCCTTTAATCTGAGTAATCTGCTCAAGGGATATAACAATGCTCCTTCTTGTGGGTTCATTTAATCTGTAATTTGAATGATGGCCTTATCTCTGCTTCCCCCTATTGATCTGAATATATACAGATTTATACATGAGCTCTCTGAGATTAATTCAACACATGTCAGTTTCATAAGAGTTATCCTTTATGGTACTTTCTGTACAGATCATGCTGGTATGCTTTCACAATCGAAGATGCAGTTTCTCATGTGAGTTTTATTTTTATTTTTAAATTTTTATTTATTTATTTATTTTTAAAAGATCTTATTTATTTGACTGAGAGAGAGAGATCACAAGTAGGCAGAGAGGCAGGCAGAGAGAGAAGGGGAAGCAGGCTCCCTGCTGAGAAGAGAGCCCGATGTGGGGCTCGATCCCAGGACATCGAGATCATGACCTGGGTTGAAGGCAGAGGCCTAACCCACTGAGCCACCCAGGCGCCCCTCTCATGTGAGTTTAAAAAAAAGATGATTATTTCTGCAGTGAGACAAGAATGAGACCTTGCCATCTTTTTCATTTCAAATGTTACATGAAGCCTGAATTGACTTTACGCTTGTTTTGATAGAGTGGTCTTCCTACTCGCATTAGCCCTACCAACACATACAGTCTGCATTTGTTTAGCTTGTCAAATTAAACGTAGTCACACAGCAGCAAGGATCAGCACAAAAATTTGACCCACCTTTGGAGCAGTAGTATACAACTCAGAGACTCAGGCCTCCACTTAACTCACTTGAGACTACCTGACATTCCTTGATGCTGACACTACATTGTTCTCAGAATATCTGGATGTGCTTGATTATATAATAGCTCACTTCTTTATTTAACCTGCAGTATAAGGTGAGTTAAAGATTACCTGAGAAGTGAGATTCAGTATGACTTAGAGAAGACCTATGTGGTACTCTAATTATATTAAGATCTTTGTAATCCTCCTTTTTTGCCCTGTTCAGGGGAAAGCAATGTTTTAGCTAGCTAAGAAATGGTAGATTCTAAAGGTTTCCTAGTGTATTTAATGTGGTAGCTAGGCCAAATACAAGAGCCTTATGAAATGGTAATTACAAAGAAACCAATAAATTGTTAATCAATTGTAATTACAGGAAATAGTTAATAAATACATAAGTAAAATGGGATCATGTATCTTCCAACTATAGTTAGTCAGGTACACAAATAAGCTATAATTCTCAGATCTATTTTGCTTTCTCCTATGTCATTTTAGACAATATATTCAATACACTTGGCCATTATAGAGTAAATCTTTCATATTTGTAATACAAAAGACACTCTGGTTCTAATTTGTATGTCAAATGGGTGATTTTAATACTGTCACACACTAGATAAGTGGCTCATTTTTTTTCCTTTCTTGCAGTTGCTCAATGATATTTTCCTACTTGTTAAATTAAATATTAAGGACCCTTTTCTTTTATTGAGTTATAGTCTATTTTACTTGATATTTTTATTTGTTGGATTTTCAGTCTAGCTCTTTTTTTTTAAAAAGATTTATTTATTTATTTATTAGAGAGAGAGAGAGAGAGAGAGTGCGAGCTCAGGCAGAGTGGTAGGCAGAGGCAGAGGGAGAAGCAGGCTCCCTGCCGAGCAAGGAGCCCGATGTGGGACTCCATCCCAGGACGCTGGGATCACGACCCGAGCTGAAGCAGCTGCTTAACCAACTGAGCCACCCAGGCGTCCCAGTCTAGCTCTTTTATTAGATTGTAACAGAAGATGTAAAATTGGGAAAATTACAATCAGCATCTACTGTTTCATGAGTAAAAAATTCCCTAGTCCAAATATGGGTTTGGCATAGAAACCATAAACTTTTGCAAATATAGTTTGTAACTATGCTAACTAGAATTGGCACCTCTGCTTCCTTTTCACAGCATTCAACTGGGGCTCTCTTAATCTTTTCAAAATAAAACTCTGCCAGCTGCAGTGCACTGATTTTAACTCAGAAGAAAACCTTACTTGCTTGGAAATCACTATGTGTGTTTGTGTGTGTGTGTGTGTGTGTGTGTGTCTGTGTTTCAATACTAACAAGGTAAAAAGATGAGCCCTGATCAGAAGAGCTCTTATGAAAGAATCTCTACTACTGTGTGACTGAAAATTGTAGGGCTCAGATGAACTGTGGACAGTAGGATAGTCTGAACATATCAAACCCTCGAACTTTTCAAAAACTGCTATTTTAACCATTTTTAGGTGCACAATTCAGTGGCATTAAGTACATTCATAATAGTGTACATATTTCCAAAATTTCTTATCATCCCAAAGAGAAACTCTGTATGCATTAAGAAAAACTCTCTCCTCTCTCAGCCCATAAGAACACTAATTTACTTTCTGTCTCCATGAATTTGCCTATTCTAGATGGTTCTTTTAAGTAGAATCAAAGAATATTTGTCCTTTTGTGTTTAGCTTATTCCAACTTACCATGATGTTTTTATGGTTCATTCATGTTGTAAAATGTATCAGAACTTCATTCCTTTTTGAGGCTGAATAATATTACACTATAGTTATATACCACATTCTGTTTATTCATTCATCTGTTGATACTTGGGTTGTTTCTACCTTTTGGCTATAGTGATGCTATAAACACTGGCATACAAGTATAATCTGTTTGAGGTCTTGTTTTTTATTCTTTTGGGTATTTACATAAGAATGGAATTGCTGGTCATAATGTGATACTACATTTATGTTTTGAAGGAACTGCCAAACTCTTAAACTGATTTATTAAAGGTGCATCATTTTACATTCTTACCAGCCTTGAGCTAGGATTTCTTTCCAATTTCTCCATATCCTTGCCAACAGTTGGGTGTGAAGTGGTATCTCATTGTGGTTTTGATTTGCATTTCATTAAAGACTAATGATGTCAAGTATCTTTTCATGGGCTTATTGGTCATTTGCATATTTTCTTCATCCTTAGAGCAAAAGAAGTTAGCAGCTGGAAAAAGGGAGTAGTTAGAGAAGGCTTCCTGGAGACAAGTGCTAACCTTCAGTAGAAGAATACAGCAAACTTGAGATAATTTTTGAGGGAAGAATACAGGGGGATAAATATTCTTGACTCTTTCCCTCTGGTAACTTGTCAGAACTCCCCATTAGCTCAATAGCTTGAAGCCAGAGAACATGGAAGCCAGCCTCCTAAGGCAGAGAACAGGGTGAAGAAGTGTGGAGAATGGATCTAGAATGAAAGGTGGAACAAATAAAGGCATAGAATTCCAGTAAATAAATTGAGATGCTTCCAACTTACATGGTGGTGGTGGGAAAGCATTAGTAAAGTCATACAGATCTGAACAGCAGATAAACAGCAGATGGATCAGCATAAGCAAATCAATAACTGAAGTTCTTTTTAGTTCCATGGTGAGAAAAATTATTAAGATACATCTCTATACAAATACTTAATTTGTTTCTCAAAAATAATTTCCTGATGTTGGACTGAAGCATGAATAGCTGAGTATACAATTTGTTCAGTCATTGTTGTCTACAAACACTAATGACCATGCAATTTGAAGAAGAAGGAATTTTTCATGATAGTATCTGGTTTCTGATAAAGAAGACATTGGCTAATTTATTCATAATGTGATAGCTCTTCATTTATTACTTTTATTATCATATATTGTTATTACTTCATCTATATTCATGCTTCCAAATTTCCTTTATATTTTGAACTTTTAAATTTATTCACACTATGATAGATTACAGCATGTTATGGGTAACATAAACAAAACAGCATGTTATGGGCATATAACAAATGACAGTTGCTTTGTAATTGATTATTTATTCATTTTAAAAGGATTTTATTTATTTATTTGCCAGAGAGAGAGAGAGAAAAAGCAGGGGGGATGGCAGGCTGAGGGAAAACCAGGCTCCCCAGTGAGCAAGGAGCCCGATGTGGGACTCAATCCCAGGACCTTGGGATCATGAACTGAGCTGAAGACAGACACTTAATCAACTGAGCCACCCAGGCATCCCTATAATTGATTATTTAATGAAATAAATTATTTATTTATATATATATTTTAATCTTTATGGTAAAATTAAGACAATTCTAGAGATTTGTACAATGAGTAGGATGCTTGAAAACATCTGGCATATTTAAGAAGAGTAAATCATAGGGTCTATTACTAGATAACCATCTTTCAAATGGTGAATGCTTTATAAAAATAGAGCCATAAGCTTGTTAGCCTAAACAGCATAAAAGTTTATTTCAGTCTTGGTTTCATATGCTGGAAAGAACTATTGGGATCAGTAAAAAGTCAGGATAAGCCTACTTAAAAAATAAACATAAAAAAAAACCAAACATAACCAATGACAGCATTCAGACTCAAAAGCCTTAAGAATTCACTGAGTTAAGGGGGTGGCCTGTAGAGTTCAGATGGATTCATGTTTCAATCATGGCAAATTAAACTTTGAGTCTAAGTTTTTCCCAAATTATGTTTGAGCCTAAGATTTTCTCATATGCAAAATCCATAGAATAATGTCTCCCTCAAAGAAGAATGTTGAGAAGAATGAAATGACATATGAAAAGTACTTGCTACTTACAAAGACCAGTCAATAACTGGGATTATTATCATTGTAAGGATTTCTTCCTAAGGCTGTCTATTACTTGGAACCCAGAAATATGTGCTTTTCAATACTATTTCTGTGGCTTTAATATACTGATGTGCATTATAATTGAAAATTGATATTTTCATTGGAATGCTGTGACAATACAGATTAATGTAGCAACAGCAGTATTATGTAGCAAAATAGGAGTAGTAATTATTGTATAACAACTTACATAAAAACAATTTAGATACCATGATGATTTTCTAAAATGTTCTCTTTTACTTAAAATTGCACATTTGTCATTTAGTATACTGACTTTCTCTGAAGTAGGTGTATTTAAATTATTCCCTGTCAAATACCAGACATAATATATAAAAGAGGATGTAAGTGATATATGACATAGCTAATATTCACTCAGATAATTCTTTGGTATGTTCAATTAAACTTTCTCATCAAGGATGACCTTCATTTAGTGTCAAAAACCATTGTTATCATTAGCCCTATACTTCCGAGACAAGGATTATTGGATGCTTAAAATGGTCTATGACCAGACGTTTTATATTAAAGTTCTCATCTGACTACATTTCTAGATTATTCAGTATATATGGACATTAAAGAATATACATACTAGAGGGGAATACTTTATTTCCACTGGTGATTTCTTTGAAAAAGAATTTTTCTAAGTATATTCCTAACTTTCTTTTTGTCCCTCTATTCACTCTGCCCAGGGTAGTGAAGGACTGATTGATTTGATTGGTAAATTTGGGAAGGCTCTCCCTTGCCCTTCTTCCTTTTGGGAATAAGTTACCTGTAGGGAGCAAACCATGTCTGCTACTTTCCAGGAGCAGATTCTTCCCTCCCCTTAGAAAAAGGGCCTGTCCTGGTTCAATGTTGCGTACATCAGATATGTTCACCAATTCTGGGGGATTTGTGAGGAAACCCATTTGGCTCTCATCTTAAACTATATTCTCCAACTTGTCTTTTATAAAAAATAACTGATATTTTTGACCTCCATAAGCTACTCTGTTTTATTCTCAATTTTCTAAGAACATAGGGAAGAGGGCAGACTTTTTCTTTTTTCTTTTTTTTTTTAAAGATTTTATTTATTTATTTAACAGAGAGAGAGAGGTCACAAGTAGGCAGAGAGGCAGGCAGAGAGAGAGGAGGGAAGCAGGCTCCTTGCTGAGCAGAGAGCCCGATGCGGTGCTCGATCCTAGGACCCTGAGATCATGACCTGAGCTGAAGGCAGAAGCTTAACCCACTGAGCCACCCAGGCACCCCTTTATTTTTTCATATACTCCTCATATCTGAAAGTTGATATCTTTCCTGAATTCTTTATCATCAAAAAGCTTTGAGGCTACAGTAAACAAAATCCCCAGATCCAATAAATTCTATCATGATCAGCTTTCAGAGCCCCAATCAAGCCCCAGTTTGCTTCTCCCACGAAGGAACTGAAGCTACTTCTGTGCAATTTCAGAAAGAATTTCAAAAACAAAAACAAAAAAAACGTCTTACGCTATCATTTGGCTCTAAGTTTATTACTGATCTTGATGTTGCACACTGAGGAAAAGTGTTAATTCTTTTACTGGGAAAAGGTGAACAAACTCTTCAGTGTAAGAATATAGTCAGAACTTCAAAGCTCATTTGATTTGTGACCAACTCCTGAAGAAATATACTCTTAGACAAATCGTTAATGATAGACAGGCAGATAGCACATCATTATGTTTATATGCCATTTCTAAGTCCACTTACCTCTGCTGTATGCTTTGCCACATGCCCCACGATGACAATGACCTTCCCTTTGAAGCTCTGGAGCACAGCAGTGAAAGGGCCCTGGGTAAGCTCCCCTTCTGCAGTGAAGGCAGCACTAAATGGAATGTTGATGCTGCCTGAAATATGACCCCGAATAAAACTGAGAAGGAAAGATTAAGGAAAACATTTATTTGTGTGTAGACTTGAGTGTGTGAGGGAAACTCACAGAGGGAATTGATTCACAGAAGATAGTAGGTTAAAATCAAATACAAACAGAGACCAGATTTTGAAATTCCCTGAGCAGGCAAAACTAGTTTAGTCATACAAGCAAAGTTTAGTTTGGCTTATTTTCCAAGACAAGTGAAGCTAACTTAACCTTGGTCACTCCTTGCTTATGCCTCTGAAAATCATAAACAAAACTTAAATTGTTGCCCCAAATTGCTATGAGATAACCCCTAACCAATTCCCTTTCATTTAGGAAAATTCTAACATTGTAACTAAACTGAAATATACAGTTATTACCTCTACATCATATAAGCTTCTTTATAACAATATACCCTTGAGGCTCAGTCCATCTTTTTGTTTTGAGTGCTCCTAATTTGTAGACTGTGTTTTTTAGTATGCACACAATAAGCTTTTACTATTACTTCAGTGATTCATTGGTTTTACTTCTTTTGTTTTTCTTTCCCCCTGAACTTTGATGGTTTTTAACATCTTGAACGCTCACTGAGTATTTTATCTAAACAAAGCAAGGTACTGCTAAGAAAAAAAAGTTAATATGAAAATGGAATGGAAAAAAGGAAGGAAGAAGATGAGTGGAAAATTTAAAGAAGACTTTCCTGAGCAGTGCCTGGGTTGTTCAGTTGGTTAGGCATCTGCCCTGGGCTCCGGTCATGATCTCTAAGTCCTGGGACTGAGCCCCGCATTAGGCTCCTCACTCGGGAAGAACTGGCTTCTCCCTCTCCCTCCCCCTGCTTGTGCTCTCTCTGTGTCAAATAAATAAACAGATCTTAAAAAAAAAACACACAAAAACAAAGAAGACATTCCTGATTAAATGAAGTACTGCAAAAGGGATCAGGATGCAGCAAATCAATGTCAATCCTGGAGGCTGCACAATATTTATGGCTTTCCGTTCATTACTAAAACCATGATTATTTTACAGCTCTGAAAGTAATATAGTCAATCAAAGGTTCTCTAAGTTGATACTACAAAACCTATCTACTTTGGGCAAGTGACTACTAAACAGGACTCTCTTTAGAGTTGTTGGTCATTAGCATTGATTGGAAAACCCCTTTGTTGTGGGCTATTTCTCAAGTGAATTTAGCTGACATTTCCATTCTTTCCAACTTCATGCTTTCTAAAGGGGTTATGTGTTCTTACATTTGCACTTTAGAAGGGTTCTTATGGTTTCATGGAGTATTTTAGTTTTGGAATTAAAATCATAAATTTAAAATATTTTGTAATATCGCATGATCTTAAAGAAAAAATATATGTCCCCAACTAAGGCATAGTATATTTCAAGAAGTGGTAGATGATAAAACCAGAGAGGTAGATTAAATAATAATTATGAACTTAGTTTTCTAATTATTCTCAAGGCATTTAAATTTGTTTGAAATGTGAGATACCATTTAATGTTATTATTTATTATCTGTCAATAATATCTGTTCCTGCCAATAAATGCCATGGTGTTTAACACATTGTGCTTCCTGAACTCTCCAGATTTGCCACAGAAATTTTGAAAATAAAGGCCCATATATCTTAAAAAAGAAAAAAGAAAAATATACACACCCCCATAACCCCCACCAAATAATTTAACAGTACAATTAAAAATATGATTCTTCATATAGAGTCTATGGAGGAAGACTTTTTTTTTTTTTAGATTTTTATTTATTTATTTTAGACAGATTGAGAGAGAGGGAGGGGGAGAGAGTGAGAGTGAACATGCACACAAGTAGTGCAGAGAGGCAGAGGGAAAGGGAGAAGTAGGTTCTCTGCTGAGCAGGGAGCCCAAGGTAGGCTCCATCCTGGGACCCTGAGATCATGACCTGCACCAAAGGCAGATCTTAACCAACTGAGGCACCCAGGTGTCCCGAGGAAGACATTCTTAAATGTTACTATTAATCAAATAACTCTTCAAATAAACATAAAATAACTGTGAACACTATTCTGAAAGAGATGGATAGAATACTCTGATAGGTTATATCAACTTGGGGAGGACAGGGAAGGTTTTCAGTGAGGAAGCAAGTGATAGTTGAGTTAAAATCAGAAGAATTAACAAAACTTAATTAGGCAGAGGGATGGAATGGAGGTGGAACAGGGTGGTTGAAGGGATAAACATTTCAAGCAGAATGTTAGGCTAATAGAAGTGAGGCACATGGCCCATAAGGAGAAATAAAGAAAGGCCAATGTCAGCAGAATTTAGAGGTGAAAGTATATTATGAGATAAGATGAGCTTGGAAATGAACACAGAGGCCAGACCAAGCAGGGCCTTGATAATATTAGTCTTTATAGTAGAACAATAAAAATCAAAGTATTTTAAGCAGAGAAGTAATAAATCATATTTGTACTTTGGTAACAATGTGAGGAAAGGCTAGAAGGAGAGTGAACATGAAGACTAGTTTGTAAGAAGTCCAGGCTATCTGTCTTCCCTCCCTTGACAATCACTAACTGATGACCATGGAAGGGATATTTATGTGCTCAATAGAGCCATTTCCCCTAGATTTTTTTTTTTTTAAATGGAAGAGTCATAGGGCTTTAAAGGGGTATGCCACAAGCAACTAATATTCCCCCCCCCAACTCATTAGTCATCACTGCAGAAGGGGGAAAAATATAATTATTTATTGACATGACAGTTTCTCAATTGTCCCAGTTTGTAGTTTCATCTTTAGAATTCTACTTCTCTCTTTCTGTTTCTCTGCTTGTCTCTCCTTTCTCATTAATGATGAGAGGAGAAACTGAGTGTCCTACTCTCAAGAATGATGGTGAAGACTGACCACATATCTTACGTTTGAAATTTTCTAGTCATTTGCTGTTTCATCATGTTTTCTTTAAAGGAAAGCATTTGGCATTAATAACAAAGGAAAGAACTATAAAGAGTTTCAAAAAAATAAAAAGAGAGGTAAAGTAAATATTAGCATCCCAGTGTACATAGTTTAATTAAGTCTTCTAGAATGGACAAAGAATTTATGATCATGGGCAGATCACCCCTGGATTTCATCAGCACTAGTTTCTCAAACATTTATAATTATTTAATATTCTCAACTGCAGTTTTCATGACCAGTCAGGGCTTTGTTCTCAGCATGTTATTACTCTGATAGTACTTTTATTTTCAGTTAGGACATACCTTAAAATGAAAAATTTGGATACCACAAACTAGAACCTAACAACTCAAAATTTTCTCAGCAAATTATTCTACCATCTGTCAGGCTGAATCAGTTGCCAGAGAACGTTTCTGTGTTTATCAAACAGCCCTTATCAACTTTGAACATTTTTTTCTTTCCAGAGTTTTTATAGTAGCAAAAATAATACAAGTCTATCCTAGAAATATTTAGGTGGTTTGTCCACTTCTCACTGTCTTGCTTTAGAGCTTCAACTACTGCTCCCAAGAAACGGTGAGCACAGATTGTCATATCTGTATCAGATGGTCTTTCTACAATCATGCCTGACAGGATAATAGGGAAAGGAAGGGTGCAGGTAGATATCTGATGGAGGCAGAGCCAATCAGATTCTCTCCCTTGAAAATCAGAAATAAAAGATAAAGGACAATGCTTAGACTGTGTTAAGCTTTACAATGTAAGTTACATTTGTGTACCTGTTATATGAAATTTGTTCAGCTACATATTAGAAAATTGGTGACTCTAAAAATAACATTTATTTTACAAGATAAAGTCTATAAATATTTGGCTTTAAAAAGTACTCATTTGTACCCAAAAATCCAATATCTAAAATCTGTATCTAAATCATAGAAGAACATTTAGATGATTCTGTGGATCCAGTATCACCAATTTCTTAGGTGCTTTTAAAGATTTCAGTCCAAATTGCTTTTTAGTCACTAGACACAAGTCACTATCTTGTTACTATCCTACACTGTTACTATCCTACAATTTTCTGTTGGCTGTGCTTTATAGTTTATGTGCTCAATAGAGGCATTTCCCCTAGACTTTTTTTAAAAATGGAAGAGTCATAGGGTTTTAAAGTGTTATGCCACAAGCAACTAATATTCTCCTCCAAACTCATTAGATTTAAAAAAATATAGATTAAAAAATTTATATTAAATGTTAAAATGCTTAACAAAATATGATGACAGCAGAGACTTTTTGGGAATAAGAAAATTGTAATATAAAGTGCAAAAACTATTCCAATCCCTTTTTAGGCTATCTTAACATTTTGAAAAATAAGGTACAACAGAAATAAAACTTTAAGCCATACCTCCCTTCTCCTTAGTTTAGTTCAATCAAAAAGTCCTGAAAAACATTTAAAAGCACCTGTAAACATTTCTGTTTACAGATAATATCAGCTACCTGAACATGCAACCAAGTACCGGTACCAAGAACATGCTTGTAAAATTCTAGTGCAAATAAGATTAGGTAAGCATGAATGCTCTTAGTGTGGTCAAACCTCTAAATATCTATCCTTAACTACATTACTGGCAAATAGCAGAGAAGAATGAGATTGACAAAAGGATTTAATAATTGCTTTAAAATATCCAACAGCTCAAAATTTAACACAGAAACAATCTCATATTTTTCTAAACCTTAAAAGAGCAGGGCATTTTTGTTGGGTACCACACTTGGTGACTTCATACCTCTATATACAAAGTACACTGGCATTTCATCAGACCACTTTGTGGGCTTGTTTGGTTGCTATGTTAACTAATTATAATTAATGTTATAGAGTCCAAAGTAAAGGCTATACATTTAGTATATCAATAGCCAAAAGAGAATATGGAATTAAGCCCATAGTTTCCTCATTTATAGTGTAACTAAATAGATAAATTAATATAAAACTATATCTTTAAAGATCACCATTTCTTCTTGTTAAATCTGCTGCTGCTTTCTTTGAATGGCATCACCATCCACCAAATCAGTTTAAACCTCAACAGTGGCAACATCCAACATTCTAGAGCACTAATAAATCCCATTCTCCTATCTCTATTCCCATGACCACTTATCTATTTCACACACTAATTCTTTTGTGTGCAGACTACTGTGGTAGTTTTTTGTTTTCTTCAATTCTTACCTTTTCTCTTGGAAATCCATTCTATTCACAATATTGTTAGATTAAAAATTTAAAAACGGAAGTTCTGATTATTCACATCCTTATTGAGAAAACTTTCATGGCTGCCCAATTTTCTCAGTTGAGCCCTCATGACTAAGCACTAACTACTTCACTACCAGCCAAACCAAATCAAACAGTGTTTCCAGTATATGTGCTGCCTTGCTCCTGCAGCTTTCCCTGCCTAAATAACCTTTCTCCATTTTTTTGAGTGTTCAAACGTTATCCATCCTTTGTTTCCTCCATGAAAATTTCCCTTCCCGTAGTATCTGTACATCTCTCATGATAGCAATTTGATCTTGTATAAAACACACTAATGCTAATGTACTTGACTTCCATCAAGGCTTTAAACAATTTACAGGATCTGTATTTATCTCATCTATGGAACTCTTATAATGCTTCAATACAGTGCTTATGTATATGCTGAGTAAATGAATTTCAGAATTGTGTCAAGCCTCGAATAACTTGTGTCAGTGTCAAATATGTTAAATATATCCTGGCTTCATAGCTAGTGGCACCAGCACCTACCAATACATCAAGTGGCATGATCCAAAATTATCATTTTTTAATACATAGTATGAGAAAAGGGAAAGAAACAACAACAAAAGGCATTTCTCTGGATTTTTCTCCTGCATGGGTATTGACCCAAAGGGTTCACTAAAACTGGTTTATTTTAGGGCAAAGCTAGAGATCCCACCCTTTGTGACCGTAAATATAGAGAAATGTTTATGCATATCAAATCTCAGGGTGATTCCATCCTTCTGGTCCTGCCTGCACCATTACTTTCGCTCTTATCTTGTTTCATACTGCACTAATTCCTACAAAACACAAATGTGAGCATGCTACTTATCTGATTAAAATTATTTAATACTTTCTCATAGTCTTTGGAATAAAACCCAAATTTCTTAGCATGTTATATTCTCCATGAAGCTGCCTTTGCCTACTGTAGTGTCATTTTCTACCTTCATGTATTCTAGCCATGCATATCCAGTGTACTTGAAATTTCCTCAATGTGTCCTTCTCTCTCTCTCTGTGCAATCATACAGTATTTTTTTTTTTTCAGTCTAAAATGTCTTTTTCCTTTTCATTTCTGGGGTAACTTCTATTTCTCTTTCAAGACCCATCACAGGTATCACCTAGTTTGGGTCACCATCCTTATATTCCATGGCCTTCTGGGTGTGCCTCAAACATAGAGCATTTCACTCTATATTGTAATTATCTATTTAATGGTCTCTCTTAGCCATAAGACTGTGAACTCCTGGTCAGCAAGTGTTCTGACTTAACTCTGTTTCCTCATTGCCTGGCAAAATAAGTCATTAATCAGGATTGACTAGTTGATTGAATGAGATTACATGATACTCAGGAACTGGGGCCATGGGTGGGTCTCAGAACAAATTGGAGCTCTTCAACAGTTAATGTACCTTCACAAGTTACTATTAATCCAGATAGTAGAGACATTCCAGCAGTGACCACCATATACTCCCATATTATACAAGGTCTATTGAGATACATAAATACAACCAACTAGAAATTTTAATTCAGGTAGCTTGAACCTAGACCCAAATGGGATTAAAAAAAAATCTTACTAAACCTCCTCAATATCTATTCTGCTCTGAACACAAGTATCTCTAAATTATTTTGAAGACATTTTTAGAAACTAATTCTTCAGGACACAGAGACAAAAGCAACACTAGACTAGCATTTACTAAGGATGAATAATGTGGTATAATAATAAAAACAACAGAGTTTATGTGTTTTTCAAATTAAAAAAAATTAAGCCTGAAGTTGTTTTTCTTATAGATTTTCCTATAGATATTAAAAAAAAAATAAGTGCTTTACAAATAAGGCTGCAAAAAACTCAGTCTTGAATTCAAGGATATGAGAAGAATATTCCTTCAAAGTATTTCTGTTTACAGATAATATCAGTTGGTGCCACATTTACATGACTAAGACCACTCTTAATATGAACTCTAGAAAATTTCAAACTCTATTTAGAACTATTAAAGAAAACAACAGTTTGGCTTGTGTATTATCTTTGAAGTTATTAACATTACTTATGAAGTTTATGCCATTATATGAGAAACGCTTTCTATTGCCCCTTTAAAATATGCACTTACTGGGTTTGCTCAGTGCCTCACAGGGCAAATTGCGTTGGTCATTGTGCAGCTGAACTGGAGTTTCATGCCACCATGTGCAAGGAAGGCCCAGAGGCAAGAAGAGCATTAAAGGACAGGAGGAAGTGAATTTCCACTGAGCAAGCAGGTTGCCAGGCCCTGAGCCCGCAGTTCTCAAGACCCTGGCGCTCCTGGCTGTTCTGTTAACATTGATGATGTTCCTTGATTCAATCCAGCACATGTGTGATTATTTAGATTATCTGGATTGTGACCTTTGTGGTGTGGCTGTGGATTTCACCTTGGAGGAGTGGACTTTCTGGACTCCTCTTAGAGAAACTTATACAGAGATGCAATACTGGAGACTATAAGAATCTGAGCACAATGGGTTATTAACTCTTTAAATCCAGTTGGATCTCATGTTGGAAAAAGAAGAGTGAGGACAGTGGAGGGAGGTAGTCTTAAGGCTCCACACCCACATAGAACCCAAGGCAGGGCTTGAATTCCCTGACCCTGAAATCAAAACCTAGACTGAGATCAAGAGTCAGAGGCTTAACTAACTAAGCCATCCAGGTTCCCCCATGTTTATTATTCTTTTCCTACCTCAAATCAAATGCATAGCCCAGGGTGCCTGGGTGGCACAACTGGTTCAGCTTGGAACTCTTGGTTTCTGCTCAGGTCGTGATCTCAGGGTGGTAAGATTGAGCCCTGTATCGGGCTGTGCATTTAGCATGGAGTCAACTTGAGATTCTCTCTCTCTCTATCTCCCACTGCCCTCTGCTCATGCTCTCTCTCTCTGAATTACATAAATAAATCTTTTTAAAAATGCACAGCCCATTTTTCAGGCTGTGGAAGCTTTGGCTATCTCTTTATTATCAGAGCTGAATCTCTAACCAAGTTTGGATAATTAGTAATTTTGTTAGTTTTCAATCATAAATATTTAATTTGCATTACAGTATGTAATTTGACATTGATTGTTTCAAATGCATTTATATATTTCCACCATATGTTGTATTTTTAATGTTTTTGTTATTGATTGTAACCAAGCTTCATTGTCTTTATAGAATTATATTAAACTTTTGAAATGTTTAGATATGTTTCCTGGCCCTGCATGTGGTCAATTTTCACAAGTGTTCCATGCAAGCTTGAAAAGAATGTTTGCAGCCAGCAGTGCTCTGTGTCTCTGGGTCCAGCTCATTAACTGTTTTGCTCAAGCCTTTGTGGTTATTGAATGTTCCTCTAGTATGTTCTAGAGAGTGGTGTATAAAAAATGTTCCACTCTAATGGTAGCTTTTAGAATGCTCTTTTTATTTGGTTCCTTTTGTTTTTTATTTTTGAAAGCTGTTATATTAGCTGAATACCATTTTGGAATGGTATTCCAAAAGCTGTAGCGTTTTGGTAAATTAACTTTTAAATATTATGAGTAACCTTTATCTCTACAAATGCCCTTTCATTAAAATATTCTTTTGTCAAAAATATGCAATTATTGTTTGATCTGAAATCCCTGTAATGTATTAGAACAATATAACTGACTTAAATCTTTGCCTAGATTAACATTTCATGTTTCTTTCTTATAAAAATAAAATACGATTTCAACAGAAACTTAGCTGTTTAGCTTCTCTGAAATAAACTGTTCAGCTCTAATAATAAGAACTTAGATTAGATTATCTCTAGGTTTCCTTCTTATTTGAAAGTTGGGATTATGTCTTCATTGTTACATGGGTAAAGTCTGTCTTCATGTTTTTCAGCTTTCCTTTTCTATATTCCTTACTTGTACTACTGGGCCTTACTGAAGTTAGGGGTGGTTTCCTCAGATTTTTGATATGCTTCTCCTTACCCACTATCACAAAAATTCATAACAGATTAAAATATTACCTCTTACAGGACATTTGTATTTTAACTGGGAATACTTATAAGCTAAATAACTAAAGCTTTAGCAGAATTTCAGGTAATGGGGTTCAGGGTACAATATCCCAAAATATGGCATCTTGGTATACTAAATATTTTAAGGTGAAGGAATTTGAGAAATGGCATGTGCAGAAAAGATTTTCTGACCTTTCCCTGAATCAAGACATAAAACTGTCAACTGAGGGATGCCCTCCCTATCCTCAGAGGATGGGGACATCCTTATCTCTAAGACAGAGGAACATTAAAAGGAATCTGAACAAACAGGCCTTGCTAAGTTCCCTTTAGTTTAACCAAATTTAGCTCATATGTTCTTGCCACTGTCTACTCCTCATCAAGCCTAGCATAAAAACTTTCAGGTTTAACCACTTCTCCAGATCTTCATTTCCTTATGAAGGCTCTCATGTCATGTAAAGCTTATATTAAATAAATTTATATGCTTTTCTCTTGTTAATTTTCTTCTCTTACAGAAGCCCAGCCAAGAACTTAGAAGGATAGAGGAAAAAGATGCTTTTACTCCCTTATAGACATAGGAGGGTTCTAGAGGGTGCTAAGGCTAACTCTTAAACTCATTGGTAGACAATAATTTGATTTGCTGAAAAGTAAATGCCTCCCTCTCTTTCATAAATAATCATTTCAAATATTTTACAAAGGTAAATAAGCTGAGATAAAACTTAATTTTAGATTCTTAATCTCCTGAAAGAATAAATTACAAAAAAATTTTACCTATAGGAAATATAAGAATTGTGTTAGCCAAATTTTCATGTCTAAATGATCTTATTAAAAATAGAGGATAAAAATTATATACAGAAACTATAAACAATTTGAAAAACATTATAAATGACACTTCAAAAATAACTTATTTTCTTTGGAAGAAGGAAAAGGTGTTAAAGCTTATTTGTTGTTTTTTGTTTTTCTCTCTATTGTATAGTACTACATTTTGTTGGCAAGGAAAAATTATTTTAAAAGTATGAGGAAGTGGAGATGCAACGGGGGTGGGAGTTAAGGTGGTAGGAAAAGTAAAAATGAAAGAAGATGGGATCGGGAGGGAGAAAAACCAAAAGAGACTCTTAATGTCATAAAACAAACTGAGGGGGGTGGGGGGAAGAGGGGTTGGGTGAGGGTGGTGGGGTTACATCATATGTTTAAATAAAGCTTAAATAAAGTAAAAAAAAAGTATACTAGTATTAAATACTTATTAATTTAATAAACAGAGAGATAAAGTCACATAAATCCCAAAGTTTAATTGCAAATATTTACCTTGGTCAGAATTAAGAACTACCCTACAAAAAGAATTCCTTTAAAAAAAATTATAAGGAATATGATAGGCTTTCATTTGTTAAGTTTTAAAACACCAGAATCTAATGATAGTTTTTGGGAAAAAATAATAGAAGAATGTTTTTTTAAAGATTTATTTATTTTAGAGTGGGAGAGAGGGAAGGGGAGAGAATGAGAGAGCAAACACAAATGTGTTAGGGGAAGGGCAGAGGGAGAGAATCTCAAGCAGATTTCCTGAGGAGCTGAATGTGGAGCCCTGTGGGGGGGCTTGATCTCACAACCTATGAGATCATTACCTGCGCTGAAATCAAGAGTCAGATGCTTAACTGAATGAGCCACCCAGGTGCCCCAACAGAAGAATATTTTTAAGGCATTAAATTAAGTCATTTGGTAGAAAAAAGCCTTTCTAACATGATTCCCTGAAAATATTCTAACTTTGCTTTCCAATATTCAAAATAGTTCCATTTTCTCAAGTGGGATTTATTCTGGGAATGCAAGGGTCATTCCATAATTGCAAATCAATCAACATGATACACTACATCAACAAAACGAAGGATAAAAATCATACGATCATCTCAAGAGATGCAGAAAAAGCATTGACAAAATTTAACACCATTCATGATAAAAAACTCAACAAAGTGGGTTTGGAGGAAACATACGTCAATATAACAAACACTATTTATTGGTTGCTATTAATGATAACATCTAAAAAAATCAACCACTGCATTCTAATATATTAATTTGAAGTACTAAATTAATGAATCTCTTAATTACCATGAAACACACTTTTCCCTTGCCTTTAATTCCTTTAGAATTTAAGATTAATAGAAAAAATGTTACTTATTTCCTCATAATGTAATCAAATGCATCATTAGAGATTATAAAAGGTTTTTTAGCCTTGGAAGGCCATAGGCAGGTAGTTTAGATACTTCATTGAAAAGGATTCTTAGAACCCACAGCTCTCCATTCTTCACTGTGTTCTTGGTATTAGAAGAGACCTAATGACACCCAATGACTCTTGGAAGAGCTTAGCTTATAGTTCTTCTCAAAGCACTGTGATTGATACACAGGGGCCAACATGTGGTATTTAGAGGTGAGATAAAGCAGCTATGGGATAAAATAAGAAGATACTGAAAAAACCCCCACAACTTAGGAATGTTGTGAGGATAAATAACACAACTTAAGAACACTTTGGTTTAAAAGTAGGCTTTCAAAAGGGGGCTTAGAGAATTTCACAGTTTGGGTTCTTTGGGAGGATTATAAATGATGGGTGACTTTATTTTTCTTTCTTCATTCCCTTGGGACCACTCCCCCAAAATGGCACAAAGCACTACTGATTCTCTTCATTCAGCCCGTGATTATAAAGACTAAAACAACTAACCCAGGTCTCTAATCAGTTGCAACTATGAGCCACGTATTGTCAGATGACATAAAGGCATTCCTATGTTAGACAACTCATCCATACTCATCAAAGAACAAGGATCAGGCTAGCTGCTCTGCTTTCTGGTGTTCTATTTATATTTATCCTGAAGAAAATAAAAGAGAGTAGCAATTTAAAAATCAGCCTATGAGGTTTGAAAAGCTTTGGACTGAACGTCACTCTCATATTGTATTTTAAAATTTTAACTAGTTATTTAAATTATTATTTTTTTAATTTTTAAAAAGATTTTTATTTATTTATTTGAGAGAGAGAGAGACCACAAGTAGGCAGAGAGGCAGGCAGAGAGAGAAGGGGAAGCAGGCTCCCCGCTGAGCAGAAAGCCTGAAGTGGAGCTCGATCCTGGGATCATGACATGAGCCGAAGGCAGAGGCTTAACCCACTGAACCACCCAGGTGCCCCTAGTTATTTAAATTATTTGAAGGGAAGTAAGTGGTGTGTATATAAGCTATTTAATTATTTAGAAGTAGTCTTTAAAATTAAAACAGGGTGGGAAGTCTGGATGGCTCAGTCAGTTGATTATCTGACTCTTGGTTTTGGCTCAGGTTGTGATCTCATGGGTACTGGGATGGAGCACTACCTCAGGCTGCCACTCAGTGGGGAGTCCATTTGGAGATCTTTCGCTCTGCCCCTCCCTTCTCTCTCTATCTCTAAAATAAATAAATAAATCTTTAAAAAACAGAACTAAAATAGGGTGGTATAATGTTACACTTTTTGATGGTTTTACAAGAGACTACGACTAAAGGTTCAACAAAAAGAAACAAGCTAAAAAGTTAAAAAATAAAATGTATTTTAAACCCTTGAAATAACAGCTAAAAAATTTTTACAGCAGGAGTTCCTGATCCTGCCAACTGGAATTTAATGCTTCTTTTGGGAATCCACTCATCTATTCTGCTAAGGAACTTCCAGTATCCCTGAAGACCTAACAACGAGGGACATAAACATTTAGGCTCTCTCCAAACTCAGTAGTCTTTCACAAGTGAGGGAAAATAAAAAGTAGTAAATTTTAACAAAAAGGTGGGGATGTATCCTTTGAAATATCAGGCTCCCAAACTGTATTCTTAGTAATCTAAGATTCTATGGATTGCTTCAGGAGTTCAGTAAATGTACATTTTAAATTTCATTTTAAAGTTTCATTTCAAATATTGTGATCGCAAATAGGCATATGAAAACTTATATGCCAATTTTAGCATAAAAGAAGCCACTAATCTATTAACCTTATTTTCATATGAGATATATATATATATAAAACTCTCATTTATAGTTAGTAAATGTAAATGTTAGTAAATATAAATATCAACTTATGAAGAAAATCACTTAAAACTTATTCATTTATATTTTATATAATGAATTTCTGAGAAAGAATTTATTCTTTCTTTTCTTTACCCTGTTAAAAAATTTTGAAAATCATTTACCTAGATTCTAGAGTATAGGGAATCAAGGCATGCTTCATGAGAATCTGACAGATGAAGAGATAAGCAGAAAGATTAAACTACTATTTTGTAACTGTTTATACTTTAATGCCAAACAAAATCCCAAGAAGTTATGGCACGTTTAATAGTAAAATGTCAGTAAAAAGTACTTTAATATTTTCTCTAAAGACAGTATTATGAAAATTATAATAAATACAAGTTTAAATTTGAGATCTATCAATCTCTTTTTCTAGGGTATGAAATAGACTAGTTAAATACACTTCATTTCCCTCCAAATTTTATCTATAGTAAGAAGGATTCAAATACCCCCAAGAACACTAAAGAAACACGGAAACCAAAAAAATGTCCCAATATTCTAGTGTCATTTGGAAAGCATTTTAAGGTCATGCAATGTTATTATGTATTATGCAAGTCTATTCTGACATCTACTTTGAGAGTTACTTAGCTATTTGAATTAAGAGGAATCCCAGATATGTTCATTGTTTTTACCATACACCCTCCAAATGGAAAGGAAACAGTATGAGTAAAGCAGTACCATCATTTAAAACCATATGTGAAAAGGATACTCTTCACTATTCCGGATGTCAACTACCAGGAGCTTTGGTTTACTGGACTTTGTCTTCTTGGGGGGTGTTTTGAAATGGCCTGTCACTGTGAGTTCACACAAGTCAATCAGGTCCTCTGCTGAAATCCGGGGTGATACTTCTGACTTTAGGTCATTTAATGGGATAGATTCTCTTGACTGAAAAAAATATACAAACAACACAAATATTGAGAATAATACAGAGAAACAAACTATAGCCAATATAGAATATTTGTAGGCTCTTGATATCTATCATTATAGCATACAGGAGAACACTTTAGTTGTCTACTGTGTAACTGTATTCCTTTCTATTGAGGTTTACTTATTCACAGAAGAAAGCATTGTTCTTGAGCTCCTGACTCAAATTTGATAGAATGAGATGAGGCAGGCTTTTCCTTATGAGAGCACTCTGTATCTTTAAAGACAGTTCCTTTAAGTACATTTCACTTTTCTTCAAGTATAATTACTATTGTTGTGATTCACGTTAATTAAAACTCTGGTCATACAAGAAATTGCATTGTAACTCAGAATACATACTAATTAAAGAACCTGGTACTAATATACATATTAGACTTTTATAACGTAATTTATGTCTCATATGGATAGTTGAGCAGAAATTAGATTTTCAGAGATGAATGCAAGCAACATAACACTTTCTTAGATAGTAAACAAAAATGACAATGTATCTTAATTGTGAAGGAATTAAAATCAGACTCCAGACAATCAAACCAGTGCTTTGGTCCATGTGACTATTATATGGTGTAAGATTGATTCAGACTAAGGGCTATTTACAACTGTTCTCTCCATTACTTAGTAAAGGGAGAGGGGATTTCTTACCTCCATAAAAGGCAATGCAATACTAATCAACTCAATTCAAACTAAATTTATGGAGCACTAGTAGTCACTCCTGAAAACTTATTTACCATAACTTGAGAATTTAAAAACTTTCAAAATTCACTTGATTGAAAACATTGGGATTGAAAAGAAAAAACATATTTATATGCTTAAGTTTTCAAAACAGTCTATTTAAAAAAATTATTTATTTATTTATTTGTCAGAGAGAGAGAGCGAGCACAGGCAGACAGAGTGGTAGGCAGAGGCAGAGGGAGAAGCAGGCTCCCTGCCGAGCAAGGAGCCTAATGTGGGACTTGATCCCAGGACGCTGGGATCATGACCTGAGCCGAAGGCAGCCGCTTAACCAACTGAGCCACCCAGGCATCCCCAAAACTGAGTCTATTATCTCATTTACTCATTTTCTCTGTTTTCACAGTTCCATTGTGGGATACATTTAGAATTTCCAATTTAGAATTTCTAGGCAGGAGAGAACAAAGCATATAGATAATTTATCAGACAGACTTTTTTAAAAAAGCTTTTATTTAAATTCTAGTTAGTAAACTTACAGTGTAATATTAATTTCAGGTATAGAATATAGTGATTCAACACTTCTATACAACAACCAGGACTCATCACTACAAGGGCACTCCTTAATGCCCATCAATTATTTAACCCATCCTGTGCTCCACCCTCTGCCTCCCCCGCTTTGTAACCAGCAATCCAGACAGACTTATTTTGAAAAAAATTTTTTTCAGTTGTAGTTTCAATTTTAGCTTTCAACCTTTGGGTTTCCCTGACTATGCCATAAATTCTTCAGTGGTAAAACACATTTTCTCCCACTTCATTAGTTTTTAAATAGGAATGGAAATTGCTAAGTTTTGTGGGTTTATGGCTCTTAATAAAAGACAGACATTAGACATTCTTTCTTTTTTTTAACATTAAGAAATCTGCTTAAAAATTCTGAAATTAAAATTTTGCTTCAGAAAGATAAAAGAATAAAATCAGCTAGCCTTAAAATCAATGCTTCCATCTCCTTTTTTGTTAGATTGCAATCTCAGTAAGTATTTTTCCCAGTCTTCACATGAAGTTGCACATTTATGAAGATACAATAAAGAACTTTTGATTACCCTAGTTCTACTTTTAGTCATTTAGTGATGAATGCAGCATTTCAAACAGAGGTTTCATCTGAATGAAATATGTGCCCTGGCTGGTGAAGAAGAGAATCTGACAGAATCTGACCAACATATTCTCTATGAAGAACTGATTTAAGAAATATCTGACCTTGGCATTGGTTCCAATCAAATATATCATGTATAAGGAGTTTCTCAAAGGAAAGAGCAATTGTTACATGTAATGGTAAGAGCAGAAGAAGAGAGGAATCAACTGACAAATTCATAACTTTCTGAACTTTTGAGAGTGCATATATCAATGAAGAACTTTAATAAGACATGCAAATTCCTCTGCAAATTAATTTTAAGAAATTAATAAATCAGATTTAGGCTAAACTGTACCACTTTGCTTTATGAAGAAAATAAATACCAAAAATTACATAACCTAGTTTCTCTTCTATTAAGACAATCTTATATGCAATTTTACTATTCACTGTGCAATTTCCACTTAGAGGTATAAAAATAAAACCTTTGTACTTTTGTCTCGTTTAATATTATTGACATTGGGATTTTCCTGTGTGACTGGGTTTCAAATTCATGGGACTTTGTTTATGGACAGCAGACAAAAATCTATCTATCTATTTATTTATTTATTTATAGATTTTATTTATTTATTGGAGAGAGAGAGACAGAGATATGGGTCCTCAGGTCAGTAAGACTAGTCTGTAGATGGTCTTATTCACACCTATTGATTATAAGTTCCATAAGAACAAGTATCTTTGTTTTGTTCATTAATGTATCTCACTTATAATGTGTGGTACTTAGTAAGTACTCAATAATTATTTATGGGACATTTCCTTGTTCATTCACACTTCAGAACTCCTAGAGTTACTCACTTACACACCACTCTTCTCTTCTCTACTTATCTAAACCCTACTGATTTGAGATAAAAATAAAAATCTGATCATGTAACTTTTTAAAATCTATATGATCATGTAACTTTTATAATTAAAAACACCTTAATGGCTTCCAGACATTGATAGAAGGAACCTAGAATTCCTTAGTATAGCATGCAAAGCCCTTTATGAATTAAAACCTGACTATACGCAGGAGACTACAGACCTTGGAGTTAGACTCCCTTACTGAGGTGAGCACCCATGCTGGGAATTAGAGGGAAACAGTATTGAATAGGTGGGTAAGGAACAGGTCATGAAGGCTCTGAAAGATGAAGAAGCTTGAGGCTATAACAAATAGGTAATTACCGTAGGATTTCTGGATGAATGTGTCACGTTAACAGCAATATCTCAGGAAGACTAATTTGGTTGTATTTTGAAGGATGAAATAAAGATGGGAAAAATGACAACCAGCAAGACTTGTTAGGAAGTGAATTTTATGATTATTTAGAATGATGACATTGTAAATTGAGAGCTTTGCTTTATTCACTCTCCTCTATTTTCCTTTAGTCTTTCCCTTTCTACTGTTTTTTTCTTGGTCAATTCTCTCCTATCCACAGTAAAAGATATATTAAAACAACATATAATAAATAATAAAATTACTCTCCAAGGGTGAGTCCTTGTCTAGCTACTATCCTTGCCATTCACTTCTGAAATCACTGAAACTTGGTTTCTATCATGATACAGAAGAAGAAATGATTCATTTGTCTAGGAGAAAATGGACAACTTGGGAACACTTCTTTGAAAAGGTAATATTTGGGTTGAGAATAAAAAAGGATGACTAGGAGTTGGCCAAGTGAAGAACTGGGGGTTTTCACGCAAATTTTGTGTAAAGCCATTCTAGCACATACATTGGAAAGATGTTTTGATTCTATTTCTAGGATTTTGGTTCTACCTCGAAGAGATATGCTGAATAAAGTTAGTCTCATTTAAAATCCATTGTTTCTTCAATTCAGCCTGGAATAAATGGGGCAGAAATTTTAGTCAGGATGCTATTTTCATTTTGAAAGAATTTTTAACAATTGAGTTCACAAGTATCTCACCAGAATTTCTCAGGTTTCAGTCCCTGCCTCATTTTGATGATGGTCTCTTCCATATGCCATGAACTCTGTGAAAGTTGGGAGCAGGACTAGTTTGTTTTTATACTTCCACTACCTAGCAGAGAGCTTAGAACCCAGTCGCTACTCAGTAAACTTGGGTGTATTCATGAAAGGATAAATGAAAAAAAGAAGATATATGAAAAGCACAATAAGAAAATATACAGAAAATAAAGGAGGGGTGCCTGGGTGGCTCAGTTGGTTAAGAGACTGCCTTCGGCTCAGGTCATGATTCTGGAGTCTAGGGAACGAGTCCTGCATCGGGCTCCCAGCTCCACAGGGAGTCTGCTTCTCCCTCTGACCTTCTCCTCTCTCATGCTTTCTTTCAATCTCTCTCTCAAATGGGTAAATAAAATCTCTAAAAAAAATAAGAAAAGAAAGGAAAGGGATGAGTAAATGGTGGCTCTTAAATTTTGAATATTGGTGATTAGGGAAAAAAGATGGTTAACTGTGGCAAATAGTAAATAAGGTGAAGAAAAGTTCTGACTCGGGTATGTGAAATCGAGGTTGCATAGGGCCTACTAAAGATGAAGCATTGAGAAGACAGAGATAGAAACTGGTGTTTGAGAGAAGTCATGGCTATAGTTGTATTTCTGGAATCATCAACATGAAAATTATAGTTTACATTATGAGAAAAGATAAACAATTTGAAGAAAAGGGAAAAATGGCAGGAAAAAAGTCCCAGTTTTAGTAGGCACATCTATACACTGCTGAAAAAGTTAAATTACATAAACTATTACTAAGGCTTAGAAATACATGAAGTTGAGATTTTTTTAGGGTAATACCCATCAATTCTTATTATTGCATATGTCTACAATAAAGAGACTGCTTGCTTTTGTAGTGTTACTTTGAATTTTTGTATGAAGAGGGACAGATTTTTACAAATGGCATGGGAAAACATTAACTATCATCCTCAAAGGAATTTTAACAAAGAAAAATGACCTTTGAAAACATTATCAATCTACAAAGATATTTTTATCTATATATTTAAAGCAATAAATTGTTTCTGTGGCATTTTGGTGTTTCCATTTCTCTTTCATGTTTTTAGAGAGAAAAGGGAGGGGTTATTATTTCTAAGATACAGAAATATAGTATCTGAAATGGAGTTTGAAATAAAGCTGTCACGCTCTGGAAGCTGCAGAGTATAGCTCTCACACTAGATAGAATATTTTTTCTACCTCAAATAAAAGAGAGATAATGTATATGAATATGAAACACAAAGAAGAGTAGAGATAGAAATTTTTTCAGTGATTAGGGATTTTTTGCTAAAATTTTCCCAGATGTGCTCCTAGAAAATTACATGTAAGCTAAATTTCTATAAAGAGAGTGATTCTTCCTTTTATATGTAGTATCATTTTGGAGATATTTCATCTCTCTTGGCCAGTTTTCTTGTGTATAAAATAAAAGAGCAGATATCTTAGGCTTCTATTAGCTCTAGGACCCTATGACCTTATTTCTGATAGATTTTCAACTGGCAATGGGTCCTAAAAATTTTACTTACTTTTTGGGACAAAAGTTAGGCATCTGTAGGTAATACTTAATTACATTAGAGGAGTTTCTACTTAAAGAGATTCAGCAATGATTCTAATTGGGAGGCTTAGTAGAGTGTTTTTCAGACAGCGTGACTTGCTTTTGCAAACGTAGATGAGTGAGAACTTAAGCATTTCATAGATAGGTGGGAAATACTTTATATTTCACATTGGTTGAAGCAAAGGCAGAGAGATGAAAGTTACAGTAACAGAAGAACTCTAATATCAGTGAATTACACGGAAAAACAAGGTCAATGAGGCAATGTGTGGGAGATGGTGGTGCTGGTGCTGTTGTATATGTTTCTAAAATCTTCTGGAAATAATTTTTGAAATAAAACCAGAACCTGATAAATTTCCCAGGCTGAGGTAAACAAGATGAAAGTTAAACAAGACAGTGGCTTCACTCAGTTGAACTCCTAAAAGTGGAACTTATGACACCTTCCTTCTGGAATGTGATTGAGCTGCTATTCCACATAGGATATTAAGGTCAGCTTTCAATGGCAGCAGAGCTTCAGGGAGTAGAGCCAGCTGGTGACTAAGAGGTCATAGTATTTTAGTTAGTCCAATAGATATTTTCACCTCAAACTCTAATGTCAAGGCAGCCGTCATTTGAACTAGGTTGCTGATTTCTTCACCCTTCTCTTTCATTTTTACCCTTTTCCTTATACACTGTGATTAGCACGGCTATTTTTGCTTAGTGTTTCTTGTGACTTGGGAAATTCCCCCATCATTCTCCTCACTATACAATGAACACATGTCAAATAAATGACCAAACAATATTCTCTGGCTGGAAGCTTCAGTAAATCCCTGTGGAAGAGTCTTCCAGACTGCCTTTCTCATCCTTATTGCTGTGCCAAGGACAAGGTAAATGAGCTCTCTAAAGTGCTTGTGGTATTACATTTATTACCATGATTAATATCTAGTGGAATGTTCAACTAATATCATGCATCAGCTAACCATTTTTATCTTAATATAACTGAGATGTCCCAAGTGAAGGGAAATCAGTTTTCCCGGTGAAGACAGAAGACTCTCAAAAATCTTATGATGAAGAAAGATACTCAATTTTCTCTAACCTCAAACCATTTATTTTAACATACTACAAACTATCCAAGATAATTCTTATGAGAATATAGGTACAGAAATATCAATGCCCATAGTATGCTTACTGTATTTCAAACTTCTGATTTAATGAATTCAGAAAGTTTACGTACATGTCACAACCAATCTAACGCCAGAGGTCATGGAGATGTACTTTAGGTTTATAATATAAAATACTTATTTTGGAATATGAACTGATAAATCCAAATGGTTCCTTTCTAGGTTAAACTGGTTAGAGCCCATTTTTTTCATATTTTCTGACAGAAAATAAAAGCACTTCAGGGGTAAACTAACTTTTTAATTCATTTAAGATCTGACTAGAGTTCTAGATTCTGAAACATAAATTGGGCATAAATGAACAGACTTTTAGAAGAAAGTCTAATAAATTATTTGATGTACAAAGTCTATATAAATAGAACAAAAGTCTGTTGAATATAACAGCGGAAGTCTGTTAAATATAAGTTAGTGACAACTAACCAAAATTACCAGCAATAATGGAATATATAAATTACTGAATATTTATTCTAGATATAATCTATTTTAAAGTATTAACTTAAAAAAGTGTTCATGGCCTCCATTTGGCTTAACACAAAATGATATGCAGTTAAAAAGTTATCTATGAAGGGGCGCCTGGGTGGCTCAGTGGGTTAAGCACCTGACACTTGATTTTGGCTCAGGTCATGATCTTGGAGTAATGAGATTGAGCCCCACTGAGTGTGAGCCTGCCTGGGTGGCTCAGTGGGTTGGGCCTCTCTCTGCCTTTGGCTGGCATCGTGATCTCGGGGTCCTGAGATCGAGCCCCATGTCGGGCTCTCTGCTTGGCAGGGAGCCTGCTTCCTCCTCTCTGCCTGCCTCTCTGCTTACTTGTGGTCTCTCTCTCTCTCTGTCGGGTAAATAAAATCTTAAAAAAAAAAAAAAGTCTCCCTCCCTCTCCTTTTACACCTCCCTTCTGCTTTCTCTCTCAACCTAAAAAAAAAAAAAAAAAAAGTTACTTGGGGTACCTGGTTAGCTCAGTCAGTTAAGCACCTGCCTTCAGCTCAGGTCCTGAGATTGAGCCCTGCATCAGGCTTCCTGCTCAGCAGAGAGCCCATTTCTCCCTCTTCCCCCCCCCTCACTCATGCTCTCTCTATCTCAAATAAATAAGATTAAAAAAATAAAGTTATCTAAGAAAATGAAAAATATTTCATAAAGGAGTTATAGGCAATATTTCTTGTGGTAAAGTACATCTTCAAAAAACTATGACAACTATCAATGTGCAGTTATATTTCAACAATTACATACCCTATTAATTTTTTTAAATTCTTTGGTACGTCTGGCCATAATGACAGCCATCTGAATGTGTTCAAAAGTATTTTTAATAGAAAAAAATAGATATTCTATTGTAAAGCCAAATGACAAATTTATCATTAAAATACATGAGGTTACTTTAATTAAAATGATAATAATGCTATCAATGGTTAAGAATACCACATAGAATCAAGAATTAACTAACAAATGACAAATGGACATACAAATACACAAGTTGGTAATAGCCTTTTAGGAAAGGTAATTTAAAATGACTTATTATCACATACTACAAGAAATAATTATCTCCTTTCCAGTCAAACAAGATACAAATAATTTCTTGGTATCTTAAATTTAACTGAAATTTATGTTTTAGCTTTGGCTGGTGAATTTTCAGTAACTTTTCATTGGTCTTAAAATCTAGTTAATTTGTTTTTTCCAACTACCTCTCAAAATCACAGGATTTCCCATTCCATGACTTCTTAAAGTATTTCCATCCAATTGTGAGCAAGAACTTTAAAATACCTCTGGCTTAAACTAAAGGTTTGGTGGTTTCTAATAGAACTGATACCCTTTACATAAGCAGAACTTAGGACAGACACCAGATTTAGAATGGACTCCAAAAGCTGAAACATTATAAAAAGACAAAGCTCAGGAGTCAATAGTCATGGGCTATCTTTGTTTCCTACTGAATATCAGGACAACATGTTGAAAGACATTTGATAATGTTTTTAAGATAATATTTTAAAAAAAAATGCATACTTGTATTCCATGATGAAATTTATCTCTCAAGCCAAAAGATAATGAAATATTAGAAACACTGCCATTAAATCTAGGTGTAAGATAAAAATACTATTATCACTGTTGTTTAACACTGTTCTGGAAAATTAGGTGAAGTAATTAAATAATAGAAAGATAGAAGATGTATAAAATTGAAAGAGAGGTACAATTATTGTAATTTGCAGATGACATATAACTGGAAAATCTGACTAATCGAAAACTATTACAATGAGAGAACATTACTGTTATCAAATAAATTATGATAATAGTGAAAACTTACAGGTGCTTACTATGTACAGCAATGTTCTACATATATTAACTCATTTAATCCTCTCAACAATTCTATATAATATCGTCATCTCTACTTTATGGACAATAAGTAAACAGGTCACATAGCTGGTGTGGCAAAGGTGGGATTAAAAAATTTGAAGCTGTATTCTTTTTTTTTTTTAAAGATTTTATTTATTTATTTGACAGAGAGAGATCACAAGTAGGCAGAGAGGCAGGCAGAGAGAGAGAGAGGGAAGCAGGCTCCCTGCTGAGCAGAGAGCCCGATGTGGGACTCGATCCCAGGACCCCGAGATCATGACCAGAGCCAAAGGCAGTGGCTTAACCCACTGAGCCACCCAGGCGCCCTGAAGCTGTATTCTTAATCACTACACCAAACTGTTTAAAAAATCGAACTGTCTGTAGAATCTTTCTACTGGTATTTAAAAAACAGCTAGAAAAGAGAATACAATAATAAAATATCCCAATTAGAATAGCAACAGAAAGGTTAACACAGAAATAATCCTATCAGAAATATGCAATAAAACTTTAAAATGCCACAGAGGACCTTCAAAAGAAGACAGGATGATATACCTTATTTTTGTAAAAAATAAAACTCAATATCAAATGCCAATTTTTCCTATTGTAATTTTAATTCAATGATAATATAAATATCAAAATGATTTTTTCCCAACAAATCCATGATATAATTATAACTTTAATAACCTTTTGGTACTGGAAAATAAATAACCTGAATGAAATGAATACAACTGAAAAAAAGATTCAGAAATACACATAAGTGCATGTGAGAACTACCATAAGGGCATTTAGAATCAATGGGAACCATGTATTCAAGTAAACAAACATGTTAGTAACCTTAGACTAATTCAAATATCTATTTGATAAGCATAAAAGTTTAAAATCTATTAAGTCAAGTCTGTCTGGACTCTATTCTTTGCTAAGTATTTATTTTACTTAATTTCTGTAGGATTTCTGAACAATAATCTTTAATTCAGATACATGGAATCTGGAATAATAGCTTAACAGGGGTTTTTAGGTCCTCATTTGAGCTTTGCGGGGAATGAAGAAATAACCTGTAGCAATGATTCTCTAGCAGAGGTGAGAATGCTGCAGATAAAAGCTGCCTTTTATTTTTTCATTATGCACCTTACTTTCTTAAATTCTGTGTTAGCATCTGTATAAACTTGGTTAACAAGCTTAATTTTTAGTGGATTTACTTCTAATATGTCTTGTTTATTTATTTTGCATATTTTATAGGATATCCTGGAAGAAAAGCCAGGAAAAACAAGGACAATGATACTTTGGGATCATGAAAATGATTAGAATCACTGAATCCTGTATATAACAACTGGGCCTGTTGTTGCTAGCCTTTTGACAGAATTGTGCCAGAATCCATTTCTCTTTAAATACTATGGAATGTAACTGATACATGAAATGACATCCCTGAACTCTGAGGTTGCATAAGGAAGACCTCAGTGCAGGAACCCAGATTTTCATTAGCAAGTTGGAATTGTGTTATCTGTGCCCATCACTCTTCATGAAGAAAATATATTCTATAGACTTACTGGCAGAAAAACATTGCTAGAGGAGCTGTCTCAAATCAAGACTGAATTAAATCAGGCTTCAAAGGAATAAATACTGTCACCAGCGTACTTTCCAAGTAACTGCAATGTGGATATGTTAATGCTGTGTCAAAGCATCGTCTGTCCTGATGTCTGTAGGGAACTGTGCCATTGTCTTAGATCAGATCAGCTGCCAGCTTGTGCCAATCCTAAGTGGGATACTCTATTCTATATCATAAGAATTATTTTCACCAAAGGGGAGAATAATTCACATTTATTTTGTGTTTCTCACCAAGAAATCCACCTCCAATACCCTCCTACTCACAACTTCTAAAGATCTCTCTTTTCCTTCTCAAGAACCTTCCCCTCCACCCTGGCTCCTCAATTTTCCTTAACATAAGACACTCTAGAAATCTGTTAGTGCTCATTCAGTCATTGTATGATATTTTGTCTGGCTCTGGAAATTTTTTTTGTTCTTATTTCACTTGCGGTGTTTACAGGGCACTGCTTCATTCACAACATGTGCATACTGTGTGAACTGAAATCTCCACATCTGAGAAGCCGCATTAATTAATTTGAGGATTTAGTATGAGGAGACTCACGGATTTCTGTAACTCAGAGGAAACAAATATCTTTAATATGTAACTATGAATTTTCATTTCCTGGGATAACTTTACAAAAAAAAGGATAATAATAAATGTTTACAAATATAGTGACAAGATATGTAACCATGTAAATATTTCAAGCTTTAGAGAGCTGCAGTGAAATAATCAGATTTTTTTAAATGAGAGAAATAGGAAGGGTCACCGAGAAAAAATGATGATAAATATGCATCACTAATTTAGTTTCTTGACCTGTAAATAAAGAATTATCCTGAGTTATTTTATTACATCTATTCATTAATTCTGTTTCATTCTGTAAAAACATTTGACAGTTTCGTTCAGTTTACCCTTCTAAACAACCTAATACATGTTTTTATCCCTTCCTGATATATTATTTCCATCTGCTAAAGTAGTTTTCTGGTGTGCTGAATTAAATTACACCCAAAATTTGGAACCGATACACTATGGGAAAGGAAGTTTGTATAAACTGATAACAATCTTGCTAACTCTGGAATTAAGCTTGTCTTAAATAATACTTGAGACTGGAAAACAAACAGCATGGTTGTAATGGGGGCAAGACGGGCATTGTTGCTCTTTCCCTTCATCTGAACTATGTATTCTCAAGCACCTTTCAGTATGGACCCTCAATTAGTAAGCTATTTTGAAAAGATGCAGTAAACACTACTATGAAATGAAGAAAACTTCTCTGTAACGGCAAAGCCCTTAACAAATTAAATCATCAAGTCCTTGGGATGTACTAGGCGCTCAGTGTTTACTGAATGAATGAAACTTAGTCAAAAGTCTCTTAAAACGGAGAAGAAAAAAGGAAGAGTAAAATTAAAGTTTTTAAAAAAATTATTACTTTTGATCTTGGCCTTTTCTTTATCCCTTCCAACCTTTCTCTTGAAGAAAAACTGTTCATACTTTTCAGTTTTCAGGGCGGGTAACATTTTGCAACTTTCAATTCCTCATGCTGTCCATGTTGTATTATTACAACTGTGTTTCTGTGTTTATGCTCATTACTCATGTGGTGGTACTCTGTAATTATTACTTCAATCATGACACACTTTCTGAGTTGATTTAATAGGGTTTTCTTTTACTGATTTCAAGGGGGAAAAATACCAAAAAGTATTAGTAGGAAACATAAGGTTTTTGGGTCCTGAATGAATTTCTTATTCTAATTTATTTCCACATGAATGGCTTTTGAAATTTCACTGTTGTAGGTCAGTATCTCTGATTAGGAACTGCTTTCACAAAGCAGAACAAGAAGGGGGGTGGAGGAGGCAGACAGATTTTTAAGCAGTAAAGAAAACATAAAGAGGCTAAAAGAATGAATAGGCTGAGATTGTGGAATAATGAAAACAGGTGGTGGTTTTGGTTCATGAAAGGTAAGTTAACTTGCCAAAAGAGGTTAGACATAAATAACTAGAACATAAGTAGAGTAATATAAAAAATACACAAAGAAATCAATACAAAAAATAATACCATAACCACAAATATGAATGTTTTATCATAGAGATTTTTTTCCCATTATGAATGAACATTCCTGTTTACCCTCAAAGTCATGAAAAAATTGTATGCACATATCATGTTAAGAATCACTTACGGACTTTAGTAAAAACAGATCCCAGGAGCCAACCTTCAGAGAAATTA
Organism: Taxidea taxus jeffersonii; assembly: GCA_003697995.1. Lineage (NCBI taxonomy): Eukaryota > Metazoa > Chordata > Mammalia > Carnivora > Mustelidae > Taxidea > Taxidea taxus. The sequence goes on from ML110728.1 coordinate 47,400, forward strand.
TTTAGTAGATATTTGTGAAGTCTCAAATATGCACTTTCAATAAGTATAGAGGGTTTTGGAGACCACTCTTCAGATATGTTATCTTATAGGAAATAGAGTAAAACACTGGTTAATTTGAATTAACCTTTTGTTAATTCACTCAAAAAATAATGATTATTAGATAATAATAATGATTACTAATGATCATTTATTGATATACCAGGTATGACACGCATTGGAGATACAGTAAAAAATAAGAGATAAGCATATAATATATAAATATGTAATTATAAATACAATGCATCCTATGAAGGAAAATTAGAATGCTTGATGAATAAGGAGTCGTGACTAAGCAGTTGAGGGCTTTGTTAACTGAGAGTTAACTGGTGTAAACTTATTTGTGGTAATTAATTCAACTAAATACACATATGTTGAGAACACAGCATTTCTAAGGCACTGAATTAGGCCCTGGGGGTTGAGAGATAAGAATGATTCTTTCCAGAACCAAGATGCCCTTCAATGGATGAATGGATAAAGATATGGTCCATATATACAATGGAATATTATGCCTCCATCAGAAAGGATGAATACCCAACTTTTGTATCAACATGGATGGGACTGGAAGAGATTATGCTGAGTGAAATAAGCAGAGAGAGTTGATTATCATATGGTTTCATTTACTTGTGGAGCATAAGGAATAACATGGAGGACATGGGGAGATGGAGAGGAGAAGTGAGTTGGGGGAAATTGGAGGGGGAGACAAACCATGAGAGACTGTGGACTCTGAGAGACAACCTGAGGGTTTTGGAGGAAGAGGGGGAGCCTGGTGGTGGGTATTATAGAGGGCACGTATTGCATGGAGCACTGGGTTTGGTACAAAAACAATGAATTTTGGAACACTGAAAAAAATTAAATTAAATTTAAAAAAAGAAAGAATGGTTCTTTCCTCAATGTATCCATAAACTCTTAGAGAAGAAAATATGTTATTATTTTATTTATTAAGAAGTTACAATACATCAACCATATGCTAAGCAATGAGGACACAAAAATGAATAAGACACAGTCCTTACTCTTCAGGATTTCTTCTAATAAAGGAAATGGAAGGCAAATATAGAGAACTTAAGTAGAAGTATGTGTGAGCTATTCCTAGAACCAAAAGAAATCTAAAGCATAGAAAAATATGAAGGAACAATACTGATGGAAGAACGTAGCAAAGTAGGCAAGGGAAAGATCATGCAGGGCCTGGTAGCTAGGAGTCTTGATAAGAATTTTGGTTAAAAAAGATTATGCTGAGGGTTGACCAGAATCCAATACAGCTGGTGTCCTAAAAGGGAAATCAGAAATTTGGATACACAGACATTCAGAGGGGAGTTGATGAAGGACAAGATGGCCATGTGACTGGAACGATGCATTTACAAGACAAGGAACACCAAGGATTATTGGAACGATGCATTTACAAGACAAGGAACACCAAGGATTATTGGCAAATACCAGAAGCTAGAAGAAGCAAAGAAAGATTCTCCTCATGAGACATCAGAGAGTACATGGATCTTCCAAAAACTTAAAAACTTGATTTTGGACATTTAGCCTCTAGAAGTGTGAGATGATGAATTACTGTTGCTTTAAGTAAAATTAATAATAATAATAATAATAATAAAAAGATTATGCTAGTTTAAGTGTGAAGAATAGAGAGGAACAAGAATGGATGCAGGAAATTATTGTAGGAAAGCAGGTAGAAGATGGCAAATTTGATTAAAATGATGTCATGAGAGATAGAAGTGAATAATATTTACGAATAGGGCTTTTTGACTGATTGCATTTGGAAGAAAAGGCAGGAGTCAAGTATGAATCTTGTTAATGACTTGAATAAGTGGGAAATGGTAATGGCGATTACTGATACAGAGATTGCTGGAGGAGGAGCAGCTTGAAGGGGAAAATAAATTCAGTTTTGGACATGTTCAATTAGAGGTTACTTGTAAAATGTCCAAGTGGAGTGTTGAGTAGGCATTGGATATGTGGGTCTTCTAGAGCTAAAGAGAGAAGCTTGAGCTGGAGCTAATAACTGGAAGCCATGGTAACTACATGATGTAAGTATAGAATACTGTGTAATATCTTTCTTTTGTGGGAACAGAAGGAGGCCTACACAGAACCCTGAGGAATGCCATATTTAATGACATAAAAGGACAGGTGGAGACAGTGAAAGATAATGAGTAGAGATAACAGAAAGAAAATAAGGAGATGGGAGTGTATAAAAAAACTCAGGAAAAATAATGTTTGAAAACTGGGAAGAGTTAATGGTCCTGAAGGTTCTTAAGAGATCAAGTAAGATCAGGGCTGAAAAAAATAATTTGTGACTTTTGTCAGAGGGATGGAGAAAGTAGAGCACAAAGTGAAGTGAATATAAGAATAAAATAGGTGGGGGCGCCTGGGTGGCTCAGTGGGTTAAAGCCTCTGCCTTCAGCTCAGGTCATGATCTCAGGGTCCTGGGATCGAGCCCCACATCGGGCTCTCTGCTCAGCAAGGAGCCTGCTTCCTCCTCTCTCTCTCTGCCTGCCTCTCTGCCTACTTGTGATCTCTGTCTGTTAAATAAATAAATAAAATCTTTAAAAAAAAAAAAAAAAAAAAGAATAAAATAGGTGTTGGGGTGCCTGGGTGGCTCAGTCAGTTAAGTGTCTGCCTTTAGCTCAGGTCATGATTTCAGGGTCCTGGGCCGGAGCCCCACATGGGGCTCTCTGTTCAGTGGGGAGCCTGCCTCTCCTTCTCCCTCTGCTTCTTCCCCCCTCCTTCTTATCCTCTCTCTCTTTCTCTCAAATAAATAAAATCTTTAAAAAAAGAATAAGATAGGTGTCATTGAGGGTAAGATACATGCATTTGGTGTGTCTATATAATGGAATAATTAAGTCATAAATAAAAAACTATTGAAGAATGGTGATATTCTTTATCTTTAGATCTACATGCATAAAATTGAGACAATAATATAATTAATCTTGCAATCATCATTCCTTTTTTAAGAATGTGAGGAATTTATCACCAAGAATTTAAGAATTTGCCCAGGCATTATAATTCAATGGTCAGGTATAAATAACTAATTGAATAATAACTGAATAAACCTGGTAATTTCCTGATAAACAGCAATCTCCTGGTAAATGGATTAAAATATAATGACACATTTTTATAAATGATAAACAGAAGATTAATTATATGTAAAGAAAACAACCAGCTGTACTATTAAATACTGAAGAATAACAAATAGCATAGATTTCAAAAACAACAAGCCTTTATCCATTAAACTTCACTTTCTTTAATATGATGGTAATAAATATAGCTTTTCCATGTAGTTTTAAGCCAAACAGTCCTTGATGAAGTGTCAGATTCGGAGAGACTACTCAATGTCAGTTTTTCACTTTCTTAACTTCAGAAACAAGTTCTCATTAGCTCTATCCAACTTGGAGGAGTTCTCTCTCTGACTAACAGAAATAAAACCTGACTTAGTTTAGAGACAGATAAAATATTATTATTAGAGACAGATATTATTATTGTTATTGGTTAAAGCATCATGATCACTTGAACAGATTTATTTTTGAGTACAGATGTATAATATCTTAAAAATAACATCTGTCCAATAAGTATTATACAGATAGAGCAACAGGCATGTCTTTTCATGACATGTAGGTAGTAGTAATATGAAGACTTAAGAGGAATTGGACTCAGATCTATTTTCTAAAAGCTGCTGATTCTTTAACATTTTGAATCTCAATATGACAATGGAAGACAGTAGCTAAAAGCACAATGTAGTAGCTTTCACTGTGGTGATGCTATGTACTCTCAAAAATAATCTAAGTCTGACAAAAAAGTATATGTAACTAAACAGAAAACAACAAATTAAGTGATGAAAGTAGCCTTTGAAAACATACAGTCACTCACATTCACAATACTTCTATTGGATTCAAGAGACCTAATGTCTCTGATATACTTTTTCTTTAGTATGTCTATAAATTTCTTGAACAGTTGAAAATTGCACATGTAATCACATTGTTTTTTAAAGTTAATCCTGAGATTGAATCAGTAGCAATTTTTCCCCCCAAATAAATCATCAACAATTCAATGGTGGTGAGGAGGCATGGCCAAATATCTCAATGGAAGAATTCCAAGAATTTCCCATCTCCCCCAAATCTTATACTCAAAGCACTAAGTTATAATGGTGACTTCCAATCATTCCACTTAATGTTTAAACATTTTTCTGAATAGATGAGGGCATATATATATATATATATGGAACACAGCAGAGCCTTGGTAAATAATTCATCTCAGAATAAGTAAAGGAAAAAAGAACATTCAGCTTGGCTCAACCATGCTTCACTTTCACTTGGATGTACATCTTCAAGCATGGACATACTGGAAATAAAGATCAGAGAACAACTAAAGAATGAAATTTGCTCTTTTAAAATGTAGACTAGGGAAAGGATAAGAAGAGGTTGGTAAGGTATATCAATAATTACATAAATTATCCATATATCCTACAGAGACTTTGGTGGTGAGAGAAGTTTTGTTACAATGTGAAAATCATTATCTCTATCTCTATATCACCTCTACTAGCAGAGAAAATAATTATCAACATTAACTTTCATTGCTTGTATCATAAAAATTTTCCCCCAATAAAGAAAATTATTAATTTAGTGCAGAGTATATATTTTCCAACCTTAAATTTCCCTTGAGTGTCTAATTTTCCATTCCTTTCCCACTCTTCTCCCTATCCCAGTCCCTTACAGTTTAAGCTAATTTTCAATATAACATGTCATTAATCCATCTATTTTCAACCTACTAGTTCATTTAGCTATTATAAGTAGGAATTTCAAAATAGATTATTTTAATAAATCCATTTCATTCTATTCATCAGTTACGTACCTTTATATATACATACCTTTATACCAATAGATATGTATGTATATATATATGTGTGTGCGTATATATGTATATATATATTTTTTACACATAAATATACCTATATATTTTTAAAATTAAGCTGTGGTTGGAAATATGAAACAGAATCTTGGCTATTTAAGGAAAAGCTGATGGGAAAGACATTGGCACTAGATGAAAGAATTCTTTTGGCAATTCTTTAGTAGTTTCCAGATCAAAATAGCATTAAAACTAAGAAGTAAAGGTCAAAGTGAAATCTTAAACTTAAATTACTGAGGTAAAACTGCCAGAAAGATTCCATCTTTGGAGAGCCAGTCTCCATCTCCCTCACTCCTCTTACTGTTTGTAGTGACTTCTAAATATAAAGTGATAGTAATAAAGCTAGCACAGCTGAGCAGAAACGGAATACCAGGACATCTCTTCTTTTGTACATATTATTTAGATATAGAAGACTGTCCTAAAATTCTTGAGTAGTTTCCAGAACTGAAACCTTTAATCTTTAATTATTAAACATGTAATAATAATTGTTACCATTTTTGAATGCTAATTACATATTAGACACTGAACAAGTTACTTTACATATATCATTCTTGAAACAATTCTGCAAGGTAGGAATTAATGTAATTATGCCTGCTTTTACAAACAGGAAACTAGAGCAGTTATAAAGATTATAAGATTATAAAACCAAAGGAGCAGGGTGAAATTTAAAACCAAGTCCATGGGATGCCTGGGTGGCTCACTTGGTTAAGCAGCTGCCTTCCGCTCAGGTCATGATCCCAGCATCCTGGGATCGAGTCCCACATCGGGCTCCTTGCTCGGCAGGGAGCCTGCTTCTCCTTCTGCCTCTGCCTGCCTCTCTGTCTGCCTGTGCTCTCTCTCTCTCTCTCTCTAACAAATAAATAAATAAAATCTTAAAAAAAAAAAAAAAACCAAGTCCATGTAACAGCACACTTTTTCTATTACAATGGGTCTGCTTCAGGGAATAAATATGATAGATGCATGTATAAATGTTAATTAGAATTCTCCTCTCATAGCTGTTTTCAAGCTTCCATTCTACTAGTCAGAGTGCAGTTTATCTTTCAATTTTAAAAAGCCATTTTATCTGTTTAGAATTTGATATGTATATATAGTATATAAATCTGAATTGTGATTATCCTAAATATAATGAATATGCTTTTATAGTACATGCATACATTCTTTTTTTGTATCTTCTTTTTATTATATTAAACATTTAAATATGAACCAAGAAGACTCCAAATAAACAGAAGGACAGAAAAAGGGGAAATATTTTCAGATAAAATGTAAAAAAAAATTAATTATTTTGAAAAAAGAATTCTATAAATATAAAATTCTGACAAAACAGATATTTTAAAAGAGAATTCTGATAAATAAGTATGGTATTTAAATGGATAATTTTAAGAAAACCATAAGGTTACAAAAAATGACTTAAGAAGAATGATCAAGTATCTCCCTAATTAAAGGACAGTAGACTCAGATGGTTTTATAGATAAATTTTACTCAATCTATAAGAAACAGATAATTCCTCTTATACAAACTAATTGGACACCAGAAAAATGGAATGAGAAATGCAATCTGTTTTCTTTTTAAAAGATTTTATTTATTTGAGAGAGAGAGAGCACACAGGTTGGGGGGAGGAGCAGGGGAGAAGGAGGAGGGAGAAGCAAACTCCCCACTTTCTGCTCTTGGGCTTGATCCCAGAACCCTGGGATCATGACCTGAGCCAAAGGCAGATGCTTACCCCACTGAACCACCCAGGCACCCCAGAGAAATACAAGAAAAGACTGACAAAGATATACAGAAAGATTGACAAGGACAGATAAGAAAGTTATAAATTTATTTCACCTATGAACACAGATGCAGAAATTCACTATTAGCAAATATTAGCAAATCAAATATAGTCAATATTTCTTTTTTTGTAGTGACCTAGAAGAGTTGATCTCAGGAATGCAAGGACCATTTAATATCAGAAATTTTAATAATGTTACAAATTGTCATATTAAAGGAGGAAAATGGATGATTCTAATAAATCCTTACCAGCTGAATAAGAATTTGATAAAATTCAACACTCATTCATGATAATAATTCTACTAAGAGAAAAAGAAAGGGAAAAATTTCTATATAAAAAATTACCCATCACCCAAATCAAGAATTTATGAAATACATCAAACCTAGTGGTGAAACTAGAAGCATTTTCATTAAATTTAGGTACCAATAAATCTATCCACTTTCCCAACTTCTAGTTTATTTTATACTAGGAGTCCTGTCCAACGCAATAAGATAAAAAAAAAAATTAAAGGTGTAATCATAAAAGTAGTAACTAGAAAGATATTTTAAATATATTTATATGATTGCATTAGCTTCATAAACATCCAGGAGAATCCACAATCTATTATATTTAAAAAGAGAATCAAATTCAAAATACTTGGTGTTTACTCAAAGGAGTTGAAAACTTTTGTCTACACAAAAATTGTACATGAATGTTAATGAAGCTTTATTTATAATTGCTAAAATTTAGAAGAACTAAGATGTCCCTCAGTAGATGAATGGTTAAAAAACTGGTATATGGGTGCCTGGGTGGCTCAGTGGGTTAAAGCCTCTGCCTTCAGCTCAGGTCATGATCTCAGGGTCCTGGGAT
>ML110728.1:54964-79466 GCA_003697995.1 Taxidea taxus jeffersonii
TAAAGCCTCTGCCTTCAGCTCAGGTCATGATCTCAGGGTCCTGGGATAGAGCCCCACATTGGGCTCTCTGCTCGCAGGGAGCCTGCTTCCTCCCCTCTCTCTCTCTGCCTGCCTCTCTGCCTACTTGTGATCTCTGTCTGTCAAATAAATAAATTTAAAAAAAAACCCCACAAAACTGGTATATCCAGACAATGAATCCTTATTCAGCACTAAAAAATGAGCTATCGAGACATGAAAAGATACAGAGGAAACCTAAATATATATTACCAAGTAAAAAGTCAATCTGAGAAGGCTAAACATTGTATGATTCCAACTCTATGACATCCTAGAACAGGAAAAACTATGGAAATAGTAAACAGATCTGTGTTCCTAGTGTTTGGGAGAGAGGACAGGAGGAATAGGTAGACCACAGTGATTTTTTAGGGCAGTGGAACTACTCTGTATACCAAAATGATGCATAATGTCATTATTTATTTGTTCAAACCCAGATAATATACAGCACCAAGAGTGAACCTTATGTAACCTATGGACTTTGATAATAATTATTGTCAATGTAGGTTTATCAGTTGTAACAAATGCATCACTCTGTGGTGGATGTTGATAATGGGGTAGGCTATGCATATGTGGGAGCAGGGAGTATGTGGGAAATCTCTGAGCTTACTGCTCAGTTTTGCTGTAAACCTAAAACTGTTCTAAATAATAAACTCTCTTAAAAACAGAACGTCAAACAAGTTTGTTAACTATAAAATGAATCTTAAATACATAATAATAATCTATCATACCAGTAATAATCAACTAGAAAACATAAACATAATATAAAAGATATTATGCATAAAACTAATAATATAATGTATTTATTCTTTATTATAGACAATTAATAATTGCTAAATTGACATGTTCAAATTAATTTCTACCTTCTAACCTGCTCCTCCTATGGTCTTCTTCTTCATCTTCTTTTTTTTTTTTTTTTCCTATGGTCTTCTTTAATCAGTAAATGAAAACACCATCCTTCTAGCCTAGGCCAAAAACTTTGGACTTATCCTTGATTCCTCTCCTTTATACCTCACATTCAATCAGTCAGCAGCATCTCTTAGATTTCTTTTCAAAATATATCTACTTCTCATCACTTCATTGTTAGACTCTTGGATCCAAACCACCATACCGTCTCCTTAGTCTCTGTTTTGCCTTTGTCCTTCTATAGTATCCTTTCCATGTAGCAGTCAAAATAATCCTTTCACATGTAAATCAGATCATGTCATTACTCTGCTCAAAATCTTACAAAAGCTTCTCATTATTATTTGGCATAAAGTCAAAGTCTTACGGTTTATGCAGGATCTTACCCACTGACATCTCTTTACGTTTATCACTTTCTACTCCCCTCTTCACTTATCCTATTCTATACATAGCCTCCTTACTGGTCCCCTACAAAGTATGCTACCATTGTTGCACTTGCAAGATGGAACATTTTTCCTCAAGAAATCTATACAACTCACTCTCTCAATTCCTTTAGGTTCTCTTCTTAAATGTCTCATTATTAGCTAAACCTTCTTTAAGTCCCTCATATAAAATAGTAATTCTTCTTTAATGTTCTCCCAACTCCTCCTCCTTGGCATACTCTATCTCCCTTATAACTCTTTATTTTCCTCAGGGGCACCTATTCCCAAGTAACACACGATGTGTTTATTTATTTATTTATGTATTGTCCATATATCCTCCATTAAATGGAAATTCTATGAGGGCAGGTATTTTTTTTTTTTTTTACTTTATTTAAGCTTTATTTAAACATATGATGTAACCCCACCACCCTCACCCAACCCCTCTTCCCCCCACCCCCCTCAGTTTGTTTTATGACATTAAGAGTCTCATTTGGTTTTTCTCCCTCCCGATCCCATCTTCTTTCATTTTTACTTTTTCTACCACCTTAACTCCCACCCCCGTTGCATCTCCACTTCCTCATATCAGGGAGATCATGTGGTAGTTGTCTTTCTCCAGTTGACTTATTTCGCTAAGCATAATACGCTCTAGTTCCATCCATGTCATCGCAAATGGTAAGATTTCATTTCTTTTGATGGCTGCATAGTATTCCATCGTATATATATACCACATCTTCTTTATCCATTCATCTGTTGATGGGCATCTAGGTTCTTTCCATAACTTGGCTATTGTGGACATTGCTGCTATAAACATTCGGGTACACGTGCCCCTTTGGATCACTACGTTTGTATCTTTAGGATAGATACCCAGTAGTGCAATTGCTGGGTCATAAGGTAGCTCTATTTTCAATTTTTTGAGGAACCTCCATACTGTTTTCCAGAGTGGTTGCACCAGCTTGCATTCCCACCAACAGTGTAGCAGGGTTCCCCTTTCTCCGCATCCTCGCCAGCATCTGTCATTTCGTGACTTGTTCATTTTAGCCATTCTGACTGGTGTGAGGTGGTATCTCATTGTGGTTTTGATTTGTATTTCCCTGATGCCCAGTGATATGGAGCACTTTTTCATGTGTCTGTTGGCCATCTGGATGTCTTCTTTGCAGAAATGTCTGTTCATGTCCTCTGCCCATTTCTTGATTGGATTATTTGTTCTTTGGGTGTTGAGTTTGCTAAGCTCTTTGTAGATTTTGGATACTAGCCCTTTATCTGATATGTCATTTGCAAATATCTTTTCCCACTCTGTCAGTTGTCTTTTGGTTTTGTTGACTGTTTCCTTTGCTGTGCAAAAGCTTTTGATCTTGATGAAGTCCCAATAGTTCATTTTTTCCCTTGCTTCCCTTGCCTTTGGCGTTGTTCCTAGGAAGAAGTTGCTGCGGCTGAGGTCGAAGAGGTTGCTGCCTGTGTTCTCCTCAAGGATTTTGATGGATTCCTTTCTCACGTTGAGGTCCTTCATCCATTTTGAGTCTATTTTCGTGTGTGGTGTAAGGAAATGGTCCAATTTCATTTTTCTGCATGTGGCTGTCCAATTTTCCCAACACCATTTGTTGAAGAGGCTATCCTTTTTCCATTGGATGTTCTTTCCTGCTTTGTCGAAGATTAGTTGACCATAGAGTTGAGGGTCTATTTCTGGGCTCTCTATTCTGTTCCATTGATCTATGTGTCTGTTTTTGTGCCAGTACCATACTGTCTAAGGGCAGGTATTTTTTTTAACTCCATTGTTATATTTGCAGCAACTACAATAATATCTGTTTTGTAGTATGTATTCAAAAATAAAATTAAAAACATAATATATTGGTTTTTATGTCATTCATTATATCTTCCTTTATGGTTGAAACACATAAAAAGGAATAAAATAAATTCTAATCAAAGGTGAACTAAAACTTGAATATTCTTCAGATAGAACATTTCATGTAAATAACATAATATATTTTTCTTTACAGTTTCTCAGTATTGCTCTTGATGGGGATAACATATCTGATTTAAGAGTACATACAAAAGTTTGTTTTGCATCACAAAGCTTTATCAAATTGACTTACTATCATTAGGAATACAAAAAGGAATTTGGGTTTAGTCAGATTCAGCTATTAAACCATTTAAACAAAAATCTCATTTCACTGAAGGATGTAGGGGAAAGGATTTATTTAAACTTCCTCAAGATTAAAATAAAAAGCAACTTTTCTTAGTAAAATTTTACTTTATCACAAAATGAAAGTATATATTTTTGAACTGTTAATATTCATATCTCATCTTTAAAAATCAACACTCCCAAACACTTTGTTTCATTCAAGAATTAGAATGCAGTAGACAAATAGCATAGAATATGGTTGACATCAGTAAGAATGGCAGAATAAAAATCTCATAAAAACTGCTCCTCCAGAAAAACAATGAGGTCACTGGCAAAGATTATCAAAATAAACATTTTCAGAAATAGGGAAATTTAAAAGAAAATCTATAGCAATGTGAGGAGTGCATATTTAAGAGGAATATCTGAATCTTAGTAAGAATGTAAGCTTTGTTTTAATTTGCCCTACTCTCATTTCCCTCTTCTCAGCTCCACAGTCACCTCGAAAACCAGGAGTTCCATAAGCCAGCAGGCTAGCAACCTCTGGAAGAGGCAGAATGTTTTAGATGTTTAGAAGCACCATTTCAAGGAATTGTGATTATTTGGCGTGTCTGCCAGTTCCCTAAAAACCTTTCTTCACCATGCTTATCTTTATTGAATCTGATTCAGAGCTGTCTTAAGCAGCCTTTTTTGTCAAAAACAGTCAGCAGTGACTGTTTAACATTGCAGCTGTCTGAGGGGGCCATAACCATAAAAACTGGGGTAAATAGGCCAATGATAAAAGTTAAAAATTAAGGTTAAAAGCTGAAGAAGGCAATGTCTACATGGGACCTTAAAAGCTCTGACGTGTTCCTGGAAATTTAGAAGGCTATCCACTCATATGTAAAACTGTTTGCATTCTCCAGAAAGATCTGAGAAAGCCTTAATCTCTCGTCTTTGGCTAACCTCAAGGCTCTGAGCAAGTAGGAAGCAAAGGCTAAGGCAATGTAGACTGTTGCCTGAATGTTAAATATGTGCCCCAACATGCACACACAGCTCATCACCAAAGGCTGGAAGACTTACTAAGTACAGAAACTTAAGGATATCTCTGTCTAAAAATTAGATGACTATTAAGATGACTAAGCAGGGATCAGAGTTGACAGAAAATACAAACTATACAGGTTTAGTTCAGAAAAGTCACTAAACAAATACCAGCAACCATCACCACCATCATAGCAAACAGCAACAAAAACCCCTGTGGTGGAGGCAGAATCTGACTTCCAAAGTTGCCACATTATATTCTTTAGAAGGTAAAGTTTTCAACAAAAACAAGTATGAGATGTTGGACTTATTAGACAAAGACTCTATCAGCTCCTTTAAATATGTTCAAAGAACTAAAAGAACCATGTCTAAAGAAATCAAGGAAAAATGTCTCATCAAATACAGTATATTACTAAAGACAATTAATGAAAATGAACCAAATAGAAATTATGGAGTTGAAAAGTACAGTAAATACAATAAAGTGAAAAATTCACTAGAGGGGCTTAAAAGCAGATATGAGCTAGCGAAGAATGATCAGTGAACACGATGATCGGTCAACTGAAATTATCCAGTTTAAAGAGAAGAAAGAAAAAATAATGTATAAAAATGAACAGAGCCTAAGCAATTCTGGGACACCATCAACCATAGCAAAAAGTAGATAATGAGAATCCCAGAAGAAGAGAAGAGAAAGGGAGAGGAAAAAATATCTGAAGAAATAATGGGTGAAAACTTTAAAAATCTACTGTAAAACAATCTACACATCCAGGAAACTTAATTAACTCCAACTAGGATAAAGTAAAAAAAAAAAAAATCCACATTTAGACATACTATAATCAAATTGTCAAAAACCAAAGACAGAGAACCTTGAAAGTTGCAAGAGAACAACAACTCATAAATTGGACATCATCAAAATTAAAAACTATGTGCTTCAAAGGACATTATTATAAAAGTTGTAAGATAATGCATAAAATGGAAAATAATAAGTACAAATGATTTATCTGATAAGGGGACCTGTATAGAGAATATGTAAAAAAATTCTACAGTTTAACAATTAAAGATAGAACTAGAGCGTATTATGCTTAGCGAAATAAGTCAGTTGGAGAAAGACAACTATCACATGATCTCCCTGATATGAGGAAGTGGAGATGCAACGGGGGTGGGGGTTAAGGTGGTAGGAAAAGAAAAAATGAAACAAGATGGGATCGGGAGGGAGACAAACCAAAAGAGACTCTAAACGTCATAAAACAAACTGAGGGGGGTGGGGGGGAGAGGGGTTGGGAGAGGGTGGTGGGGTTAAATTATATTTTTAAATAAAAAAGCTTAAAGAAAAAAAAGATAACTCAATTAAATAATGGGCAAAGGATGTAGACAGACATTTTTGCAAAGATATACAAATGATTAATAAATATATGAAAAAATGTACAACATGATTAGGGAAATGCTAATCAAAAGCACAATGACATGCCACTTCAACACTCACTAAGATGGCCATGATCCAAAAGAGTGACAGGTATTGGCAACATGAGAAGAAATTGGAACCCTCATATACTGCTAAGGGGAAGGTAATATAGTATAGACACTTCACAGAACAATTTTTCAGTTCTTCAAAAAGTTAAAAACAGGATTAGCATATGACCCAGAAAATCTGCTCCTAAGTATATATTTAAAGAACTGAAAACAAGTACCCAAATACTTACACAAATGAATGTTTGCAGCAGTATTATTCATAATAGTTAACAAGCAGAAATAAACCAATTGTCCATTAACTAATGTACTGTTAAATAAAATGTAGTATATCTATACAATGTGATATTATTCAGCCATAAGTCATCTAGAACAACCCTTAGCTGATAAGTGAGTTTTGTACCAAAATCCATTAGGTAGTAATAACATTTGGTTGTTTGGTAGTAATAATATTTGGTGGTAGAACATTTCCACTGTTCAAGAATTTATTTCTCTTTGTGAGGCCTCCTCTACTTTTGGAAAACTATAATGCAAATATTTATTTACTAGTATGGGTTCTTATTCTAGTTTTGTTTCTTAAGATGTTCAAAATATCTTACCATTTTCCATGTAGCTGCTTTCCTCTTTACCATCAACATTTCTGCAGGGACTGCAATTACTAAAACTACATTGTATTCAACTAGAGTCACGTTCATAACTACCTTTAATAAATACAATTTGATCATAATGGGATAATGAGAAAACGTCCATGCCCTCATATTTTGGTAACATGAAAAATCATAGATGAAAATTGCAAATTCTTATAAAAACATCTAGTTCCAAAAAATCTAGCAGCATAATCTATTGTTTCACATATATGAGAGAAAATCTGAAAAAGTTTTATCATTACAAGTTAGAGCCTATCCTATTAAATTGAAGATATCTAAAGCACGCTCTCTCTCTCTCTCTCTCTCTATATATATATGTATGGAAATTTAATTTCATGGAAAATATTAAGATATTGTAGTAATATTGGAATGTTAGAAATATATGAATTATTATAGTTGAAAGATTAGTGAACTCATATTTATAAAGCCAAGTATCTAGAAAGAATAAATAATGTTAAAAAACCTGACGGGCATAGATTTTCAAAACGCATTTTTTTTTTTTTTTTTTGGTCAATCAGCACTCAGTAAGTATATATTCTTATTCTTATGTATTAAGAACTCTGAGAAGAATCCAAGATGACAGAGGAGTAGGAGACCTTAGTTTAGTCTGATCCTAAGAATTCAGCTATATAGCTACCAAATCATTCTGAACACCTGCAAAATCAACTGGAGATCTATGAAAATTGCTGCAATTCTACAAATAGAAAAGCAACCACTTTTTGCAAGGTAGGAGGTACAGAGAAGTGAATATGAGGTGATATATGGAAAGATAAATTGGGGGAGAGAGCCTGCATAAGCTGGCTCTCTGGAAAGTGATATAATGATATAACAGTGGAGCACAAAATCAGAACATTTAGAAATCTACTCCAGTGAGGGACATCCCTGTGCCTGAAAGGCTCTTAGGTGGCCAAGCAGGGTAGAATCCTAGGTGGGACAGTGTGGCAATCACAGGATTGCCAGGGTCACAGAAAGAATGGGGGTGCCTGACAGCGGCAGAGTTCCCAGACACTGGGGTGGGGAAGTTGTCTCCAATCAGCAAGCCCAGGAGTGGTCTTTCAGCTTGGTGTCACCATAAACCAGGAACTGTGGCCTTGTCAGGTGACCACTCTCCCAGCAGGGGCCCCGAAAATGGCAGAACCTGGGAAGACCCCCTGCACTCCCCCAGAAGCAGCAGTGTGCATGCGTGTCACAGAAGTCTACAGGATTTGGAGACTCTAAGTGGGATTGTGTGTCTGAGATGGAAGTGCTTGGTCACAGGCTAGGTGAGCACATGGTGTGGATGGAAACCAGGGAGACAGGAGTGATTGCTCTTCCCTTAGGACTCACTGAGGAGTGGGGAGCGTGAGCTTTCAGCTTGGGAGATTGGGAGGTAGCCATTTTCATTCTTACCCTCTAAAGTGGGGTGTTAAGTCTTCAAGGAACAAAAGCCATATAGAGCAATTGGAGCTGCTTACTTAGCCTGGGCCCCTGGCAAGGGCAGTACAATTCTGCCCAGGCAAAGACACCAGAGAATCAGCACAATAGCCTCGCTTGCCTGACCCAAAGATCAGCAAGAATATCCCACTAAGACTAAGTTTACTGAACATACAGAACTACAAAACTCCAGAGTTGCAGGAAAATAGTATATAGAACTCAGGTCTTTTTTTTTTCCCTCATGATTCTTTAGTCTCAATTTTAATTTTTTTCTCTTTCCTTTTCAACCAATTTCTTATTTTATCAACTCTTTTTTAAGTCTTAATTTTTTCATTTTTAGAATTATGTTACATCCTTCCATTGTATTTAATTTTATTTTTGTACATATATAAGTTTTTCTTTCTTTACAATTTTGGTAACTTGTTTTCTAACAAACAGACCAAAATACACATAGGATCCAGTGTATTGCTCTGCTCTGTTCACCTGTTTGATTATATTCTCTCTCTCTCTTCTTTTAATTTTTTTTTCAGTTTTGGGTCTCTTCTGATTTCTTTAGAGTATATTTTTCTGGGGGCCTTGTTGCCATTTTAGCATTTTGTTCCCTCGTTCATCTATTCTTCTCTGGACAGAATGACAAGATGGAAAAACTCATCTCAAAAAAGAGA
The DNA here is from genome assembly GCA_003697995.1 of Taxidea taxus jeffersonii. NCBI lineage: Eukaryota > Metazoa > Chordata > Mammalia > Carnivora > Mustelidae > Taxidea > Taxidea taxus. The sequence goes on from ML110728.1 coordinate 63,666, forward strand.
ATAAGAGGCAGTACTGACTGTTAGAGTTCTAGTCACTATGGATAGGAATAAGATATCAGAACTAGAGTTCAGAATAATGATTATAAAGATACTAGCTGGGCTTGAAAAAGCATAGAATATACTAGAGAATCCCTTTCTGGAAAAGTAAAAAAAAGCAAAACAAAACTAAACTAAAATCTAATCAAGCTGAAATCACAAAGGCTATCAATGAGACGCAATAAAAAAATGGAGTCTCTACTTCCCTTTGACCCTGCAATTGCACTACTGGGTATTTACCCCAAAGATACAGATGTAGTGAAAAGAAGGGCCATCTGTACCCTAATGTTCATATCAGCAATGGCCACAGTTGCCAAACTGTGGAAAGAACCAAGATGCCCTTCAAGAACCGAATGGGTAAGGAAGATGTGGTCCATATACAGTAAGGAGTATTATGTCTCCATCAAAAAGGATGAATACCCAACTTTTGTATCAACATGGATGGGACTGGAAGAGATTATGCTGAGTGAAATAAGTCAAGCACAGAGAATCAATTATCATATGGTTTCACTTATTTGTGGAGCATAAGAAATAACACGGAGGACATGGGGAGATGGAGAGGAGAAGGGAGTTGGGGGAAATTGGTGGGGGAGATGAACCATGAGAGACTATGGACTCTGAAAAACAATCTGAGGGTTTTGAAGGGGCAGGGGGTGGAAGGTTGGGTGAGCCTGGTGGTGGATATTATGAAGGACACATATTGCATGGAACACTGGGTGTGGTACATAAACAATGAATTCTGGTACACTGAAAAGAAATTAAAAAAAAAAAAAAAGATTAGTTGACCATATAATTGTGGGTTTATTTCTGGGCTTTCTGTTCTGTTCTTTTGATCTATGTGCCTGTTTTTGTGCTACTACCATACTCTTGATTATTATAGCTTTGTAATATGACATAAAGTCTGAAATTGTGAGACCTCCAGTTTTTATCTTTTTTCAAGATCACTTTGGCTCTTTGGGGTCTTTTTTGGTTCCATATAAATTTTAGGATTGTGTGCTCTAGTTCTGTGAGAAATGATGTTGATGTTTTGATAGGGATTGCATAATCTGTAGATTGCCTTTGGTGGTATAGACATTTTAGCCATATTTGTTCTTCTGGAACACCTGGGTGGCTCAGTCTGTAAAGTATGTGCCTTCAGCTCAGGTCACAGTCTGGGAGTCCTGGGGTCCAGCCCCTCAGTGGGGAGCCTGCTTCTCCCTTGCCCTTTGCCACTCCCCCTGCTTGTGTGCACTCTTTTCCTCTCTGTGTCAAATAAATAAATAAAATCTTAAGCAAATTAAAAAAAAAATTTATTCTCCCCCCCCACCTCCAAATGCAGGTTCTAACTGCTAGGATAAATGAAGAAAGAATTAGTGATGTAGAAGACAAAATGATGGAGAAAAAGACAGATAAACAACTATTGGGGAGAATTTGACAGATAAGTGATACCGCAAAGCAAAACAATATTAGAATAATAGGGGTCCCAAAGCAAGAGGAAAGGGAGATAGAAGCAGAAGGTATACTGGAACCAATTGTAACTGAGAACTTCCCTAATCTGGGGAAGGAAAGAAGCATTCAAATCCAGGAGGCACAGAGAATCCCCCTCAAAATCAATAAAAATAGGTCAAAACCTCAACATATATAGTGAAGCTTGCAAATCTCAGGGACAAAGAAAATCCTGAAAGCAGCTTGGGACAAGAGGTCTATAACCTACAAGAATAGAAACATCAGACTGGCAGAAGACCTATTCACAGAGACCTGGTAGTCCAGAAAGCACTGGCATGGTATATTAGGGGTGTTAACTGAGAAAAATATGCAGCCCAGAATGCTTTATCCAGTATGGCTGTCATTCAAAATAGAAGGAGAGATAAAAAGCATCCAGGACAAACAGAAACCAAAAGAATTTGTGGTCACTAAACCAGCCTTGCAAGAAATATTAAAGGGGATCCTTTAAGCAAAGAGAGCCCAAAAGTACACAGACAAGAAAGAAACAGAGGTAATATACAGAAACAGTGACTTTACAGGTAATACAATGGCATAATTCATATCTTTCAATAGTTACTCTGAATGTAAATGTACTATATGTTCCAATCAAAAGACATGGGTATCGGATTGGATAAAAAAGTGAGACCCATTGAAATGCTGTCTGTAAGAGACTCATTTTAGACCCAAAGACATATCCAGATTGAAAGTGAGGGGGAGGAAAATCATATGCTAATGAACATCAAAGGAAAGTTGGGGTAGCAATCCTTATCTCAGACAAATTAGATTTGAAATCAAAGACTGTAATAAGAGATGATAAAGGACACAATATCATAATTAAAGGGTCTATCCAATAGGAAGATCTAATAATTATAAATATTTATGCCCCAAAGATGGGAACAGCCAATTACATAAACCAATTAATAAAAAATTAAAGAAACACATTGATAATACAATAATAGTAGGGGACTTTAACACTATACTCACTGCAATGGACATATCATCTAAGCAGAAGATCAACAAGGAAACAAGGGCTTTGGATAACACACTAGACCAAATGGACTTCACAGATATATTCAGAGCATTCCATCCTAAAGCAACAGAATACACATTCCTCTCGAGTGTACATGGAACATGCTCTAGAATAAATCACATATTAAGTCACAAATCAGGTCTCAACTGGTACCAAAAGACTGGGATCACTCTTTGCATATTTTCAAGCCACAATGCTTTGAAACTGGAACTCATTCACAAGAGGAAATTTGGAAAGAACTCAAATACATGGAGGTTAAAGAGCATCCCACTAAAGAATGAAAGGGTCAACCAGGAAGTTAAAGACGAATTTTTAAAAAGTCATGGAAAGAAATGAAAATGAAAAAAACAGCTGTTCAAAATCTTTGGGATGCAGCAAAGGCAGTCCTAAGAGGAAAGTATATAGTAATACAAGCCTTTCTCAATAAACAAGAAAGGGCTCAAATATACATCCTAACCCTACACCTAAAGGAGCTGGAGAAAGAACAGCCAATAAAGTCTAAACCTAGCAGAACAAGAGACATAACAAAGATCAGAGCAGAAATCAATGAAAGAGAAACCAAAAGAACAGTAGAACAGATCAACAGAACTAGGAGTTGGTTCTTTGATGAAAGAATTAATAAGTTTGATAAACCCCTGGCCAGACTTATCAAAAAGAAAAGAGAAAGGACCCAAATTAATAAAATCATGAATGAAAGAGGAGAGATCACAACCAACTCCCAAGAAATAAAATTATAAGAACATATTATGAGGAAGTATATGCCAATAAATTAGGCAATCTGGAAGAAATGGATACATTCCTAGTGACATATAAACTACCAAAAGTGAAACAGAAAAAAACAAAACAAAACAGAAAACTTGAACAGACCCATAACCAATAAGGAAACTGAAGCAGTAATCAAAAATCTCCTAACAAGAGTCCAGGACCTGATGGATTCCCAGAGGAATTTATGTATTCTTCTGAAGCTATTTCAACAAACAGAAATGGAAGGAAACTTTCTATGAGGCCAGCATTTTCTTGATCCCAAAATCAGACAAAGATGCCACCCAAAAGGAGGATTACAAACCAATACCCCTGATGAATATGGATGCTAAAATTCTCACCAAGACAATAATCAATAGGATCCAATATTACATTAAAAGGATTATTCACCAAGATCAACTGGGATTTATTCCTGGGCTGTGAGGATGTTTCAACATCTGCAAATTAATCAATGTGATACACTACATTAAGAAAAGAAAAGACAAGACAAGACAAGAACTACATAATCATCTCAACAGATATAGAAAAAGCATTTGTTGGGGCACCTGGGTGTTTCAGTTGCTTAGGTGGCTGTCTTCGGCTTGAGTCATGAACGCTGGGTCCTGGGATCGAGCCCCATGTCAAGCTTTCTGCTCAGCGGAGAGCCTGTTTCTCCCTCTCCCTCTGCTTGCAACTCTGCCTACTTGTGCTCTCTATATATCTCTCTGCCAAATAAATAAATAAAATCTCTCACAGAGCTAGAACAAACAATCCTAAAATTTGTATGGAACCAGAAAAGACCCCAAATAGCCAAAGCAATCTTGAAAAAGAAAACCAAATCTGGTGGCATCACCATTCTGGAGTTCAAGCTGTTACAAAGCTGTAATCATCAAGATAGTATGGCACTGGCACAAAAACAGACACAAAAATCAATAGAACAGAGCAGAGAACATAGAAATGGGCCCTCAATTCTATGGTCAACTAGCAGGAAAGCTAGTTTGACAAAGCAGGAAAGAATATCCAATGGAAAAGACAGTCTGTTCAACAAATGGTATTTGGAAAATGGACAGCCATACGCAGAAGAATGAAACTGGACCATTTCCCTACACCATACACAAAAATAGACTCAAAGTGGATGAAAGACCTCAATGTGAGACAAGAATCCATCAAAATCCTAAAGGAGAACACAGGCAACAAACTCTGTGACCTTGCCCACAGCAACTTCTTGCTAGACATGTTTCCAAAGATAAGAGCAACAAAGGCAAAAATGAACTATTGGGACTTCACCAAGATAAAAAGCTTTTGGACAGCAAAAGAAGCAGTCGATAAAACCAAAAGACAACTGATAGAATGGGAGAAGATATTTGCAAATGACATATCAGGTAAAGGACTACAATCTGAGAAACAAACTGGGGTGGGTGGGTGAGTATGGTCATGGGTATTATGGAGGGCACATATTGCATGGAGCACTGGGTGTGGTGCATAAACAAAGAATTTTGGAACACTGAAAAAAAATAAAATTAAATAAATTTAAAAAAAGAACTTATCAAATTCAACACCCAAAGAACAAGTAATCCAATCAAGAAATGGGCAGAAGACATCAACAAACATTTCTCCACAAAAGACATACAAATGGCCAACAGACACATGAAAAAAATGCTCAATATTAGTCGGCATCAGGGAAATACAAATCAAAACCACAATGAAATGCCACCTCACACCAGTCAGAATGGCTAAAATTAACAAGTCAGGAAATGACAGATGTTGAGAAGTATGCAGAGAAAGGGGAACCCACTCACACTGTTGGTGGGAATGCAAGCTGGTGCAGCCACTCTGGAAAACAGTATCGAGGTTCCTCAAAAAGTTGAAAATAGAGGTACCCTATGACCCAGCAATTGCACTACTGGGTATTTACCCCAAAGATACAAATGTAGTGATCCGAAGGGGCACCTGTACCCCAATGTTTATAGCAGCAATGTCCACAATAGCCAAACTATGGAAAGAGTCCAGATGTCCACTGACAGATGAATGGATAAAGAAGATGTGGCATATATATAGAATGGAATACTACTCAGTTATCAAAAAATGAAATCTTGCCATTTGCAATAACACAGACAGAACTAGAGGGATTTCTGCTAAGTGAATTAAGTAAATTAGTAAAAGACAATTAGTATATGCTCTCACTTATATGTGCAATTTAAGAAAAAACAGGATCATAGCGGGAGGGAGGGAAAAATAAGACATAATCAGAGGGGGATGGGGAGTTGGAATAACTGGATGATGGGCATTAAGGAGGGCATGTGATGTAATGAGTACTGGGTGTTATATGAAACTAATGAATCACTGAACTCTACTCTTAAACTAATAATACACTATGTTAATTAATTTAAATTAAAAAACTGAGAGACAAAAATAATAAAATAAGTAAGTGTAAAAAAAGATGTCTTTATTTATTTATTTATTTATTTGAGAGGGAGAGAGAGAGAACAGAACAAGCACAGGAGCAGGAGAGGGACAGAGGGAGCAGCAGACTCCACCTGCTCCCCTCCCCTAGCAGGGAACCTAACTTGGGTCTTGATCCCAGAATCCTGGGATCACGACCTGAGTCTAAGGCAGGCAGACAGACACTTAAACAACTGAGCCACTGAGGAGCCCCATCTTTCTCTATTTGTATAATTCTTCCTTTGCTTCTGTAACTCTTTTAGCATATGACAAGTTGAGATACTACAATTACATAGACAAAATGTGAAGCTTGCTACCTGAAGGAATATATCAAACAATCTTCTTAACTGTAAAACTAAACAGACATAAAAGTTTTCTAAAGTTACATAAATACAATCATATATTAGAAAATAGTTAAAAAGACATGTGATAACATTATTATGAGCAAAAATTATGCTACATTACATTTTTAACAACTGTCTGCCTTCAGAGTTTGTAAATTAAATCTATAGATACATACCAAATCTGTTTTTGGAGGATCTGGACACTCAGTGGAGAAAAAAGGTGTTGAACTTCTGACTCCACTGCTATCAGGATTTGGCTTTGGAGGTTGAGCATGCTGTCTGTAAGTAGCACTTTTAGGAGTCCAACAAAACAGGTTGATTGATTCCCGCACACAGCGTTCAATGTCAATTTCTAGATAGGAATTTTTTTTAAAAAAGCAAACATTTAGAACTTGAATTGCTATGTTCATTAAAAAACACAATATTTCCTAAATGCATGTATCCAATATGGCTAAGATGACAACCAATTAGAAAAGATGTCAGTGAAAATAAAATGTAGATATTAATCAGCATATATGATTATAATGGTGGGAGTATTTTATGTTATTATATACCTTCAAATATATATACATTTACATATGTGAATATATACATATATTTTTATGTATATTTTGTTACCACCTACATATATACATACATATGCATATGTATATATACATATATACATATATACATATACACAGAAGACATGTTTGGATTGTTCAGTATATCATTATTTAAACATCATGGAATATAACACATCTTATTTAAGAATCTGCCTCATTTACTCTGATAATAGTTTACTTTTTCAAAGTAGAATAGATTTGGGGAATTCATTTTAGAAAAATTCCAATTAATATGATTAAGATAAAAATTTGAAGCTAAAGTGAGAAAACCCTGTCATTTAAAACAATGTTGATCCATTTAACACTGTTAATTTCCAAAGGAAGAATTTCAGACCATAGGTTTTGCATCTGCAGGGCTCAACTCAGTCTGACACATCTGTCACCCAGTAAAAGCTTGGTCAAGTCAATGATCTAGATCAGAGATTGTAGTTCAGTTGTTAAATCACTAGTAACAGAAAAGCCAGTTGTATCTGCTTCCCAAACACTCTATCAATACCGTAAAAGGTTTACAGTGAATCTTGAGAATTTACTGGTATCACCTCAATTCTACCCTGATGATTAGTACTGGCAGATACCCCACTCTCATTCACTTGACCCATGTCACCTCTCCATTTCAAAATCCTTCCAAAGTCCTTTATCATAACCAAAATATTATGCAAAAATATTTTGTAAACTGTACATCAAAATAGTAATTATTCTTAAAAAGTCATCTCTTATCCTAAGGCACTACTGTTTTTTTATTTTGCATTATAGTTTTGATTAATGCATTATGAATAAAGCATGTACCCTGGATTATGGTTTCTTAGGTTTGATTCCAAGCTCCATGAAGAACTTTGTGATTCTGAAAAAAATAACTTCTCTAAATCCTGATTTCTTTATCCTCATTCATTACTATCATATCTCTCAGAAAGACTGAACTATTTCCAAAATAATAAAATATATATCATATTTCATTTGGGCCAGAATAGGTAGAAAATACATCTCTCCTGAAGACTTCTGTTCTTTTGCTCTAATGGGTTTAAACTATTTCCAAGATCTAGTGAACAGCTGTTGCCCTAGCACTTCTCTTTACTAGCATCCAATTCCCTTTAACTCTCCCCTATATTAACTCTCCCCTAATTAGAGAGACATTATTTACTTCTTCTTGATTTACTCCATCACTTTGGTGGAACACATTTTCCAGCAGCTTCTAATGAAAGGATGTGCAGAAAGCAAATTATTTTGAAATCTCCATGTCTTTTAATGTATTTATTCTGCCCTTGACTAAGAGTTAGAGTAGGCATAGCATTCTAGGGTTGAATTTTTTCCTTTTAGAGTTATGCAAAATAGTGCTCCACTGTCTTCTGAGAAGGCTGATATGATTCTCAGTTGAAATAATTTGTATGTGATTTTCCCATTTTCTGTAAGCTTTTAGGATCCCTAAAATCTTAGGGTGTTCTAAAATTTCATAATGGTGTTCTAAAATTTCATAATGATATATGTAAATATGTTACTTCATTATACAAGGTATTTGGTGGTCTTTTTGTAATCCTCCACCTAACAGAGAAAGTTCTTGTTTGATGTCTGCCGTAATTTGTTTGTTTTTTCCCTCTTCTCTCTTATTAAAAAAAAAATCTTGAACACCCTGAATATATTTTCTAATAATTTTGCATTTTCTTACTTTTCATCTGTATTTTTGTTTTATTTTCTGAGACTTTTCCTAAACGTTATCATCTAACTCTTATTAGAAAGCTCACTGCATTTCCAGATTTTTAATTTCCAGTAAATCTTTTTTGTTGTTATTTAAAAAAAAATCTGATTTGTCATAGTTGCAATAACTTCTCATAATTATCTTTCTGAGGATATTCCTTTATTCAGCTTGTGTTTGTCTGTGTTTTAGTTGGGGAGATTTTTTTTAGAGGTTTGGTGATCTATGACTCTACCTATTTAAAAGAACAGCACTAAAAATGAGATTGGAAGTATTGTGTATGTGGCAGGTCTTAGTGACAGGTAGATCCACTACCGGGTAGCTTGGAGACATGGTCATTTGTTAGAAGGCCACTAAATAAGGTATTTCTTCTCCTCCTGGGGATGTTCTACCTCTCCAGAGTAATTCTCTGTCTAAACTAATCTTTGCCAGCATTGGCCCTGGAGAGTTCCAGGGGTTCTAACTACACATATCCCCTCACTTCTCTCTGCTCTATGCTGTTAACTCTGAATTTCAAGATACTTTGGTTCTATTGTTCCAAAGAATACCCCTCCAAATTTACTGTTGTTATGGTCTTTTTCTTTTTGGCAAAATTTATAAAAGTAAAGATATTTGAGCCACAAACAGTGAAGACTTCTGTCTTTATACCAATTTTCCCTCTATTACACTTCATCTTGTGTTAGGCAGTATTACAGTGGCTGGGGACACTTTGAGATATAACTAGGAATAAACTTTAGGAATAGACAATTAGTTTGGCTTAATGGGATATATTTTTTGTGATTTGAAGTCACTTCAGGATATTGATAAAAAGATTTTCTCCTTGAAGAAACTCTAGCCAAGTTCCTTTAAGCCCCTTCTTGACTATGCCTCAACTTTGGCTTATAAACCCTTGAATGAAATGCTAGGGTAGTCTTTAATGGTTCAAGGCCACATCCCTAGAATGACTGTACCTCCCACCCCCAACCCTTAAAGTACCTGCCTGAGAAGAGTCAGGTTGCCAATATAATTTATTGTTTGTTCCAGTCAACATCTGAAGATAGAGTTTCTGTCTCCCAGTCTCTGTGGGAAGGTAAAACCTAACTCCAGTAAGTGCCAGTTAGCAATCCTAGATGGGTTTCACATGAACCAAAGTCCTCCTTCATACTTTCTGTAATTTTTCACTTTCCTGCATCTTTCAAGCCCCTCCTCACCCTAGTCCCCACCTATTCCCTCATTCTCCCATTCAAATGCCCAGTTACCACTGTACAAATTGTTCATGTTGGGCTCTTCTTTATTGTAACAGTATATTACTGATTAAAACCCATACTTTAACTAGTATCTGGCTTTGTTTATGTTTGACAGTACAGTAAACTTATTGCTCTAGAAATGACTTCCTGAAATAATCCCATCACCCACTATATATGTGAATATATACAATGTGTCCTAGCATCAGAAGTTTATGGGTAGGAGAAAGAGCTGAAATCACACAGCCAAAAATCAGACTTAAAAATTCTTCCAAACTTTAAACATGTAAAGTTATAAGCAGAGAATCTGGTTCTCACTGATGCCTGATCAAAAGAGAAATACTCTCTTGGGACGCCTGGGTGGCTCAGTTGGTTAAGCGGCTGCCTTCGGCTCAGGTCATGATCCCAGTGTTCTGGGATCGAGTCCCACATTGGGCTCCTTGCTCGGCAGGGAGCCTGCTTCTGCCTCTGCCTGCCTCTCTGTCTGCCTGTGCTCGCTCTCTCTCTCTCTAACTAATAAATAAATAAAATCTTAAAAAAAAATTTAAATTAAAAAAAAAAGAAAAAAAAGAGAAATACTCTCCTTCTAGGAATATAGTTGATAATGTTACATACACAGTTATAAGTGCATCATTTACTTTTTTTTTCTTTTGATAGGAATTTCACAAAATAACATTTTTGTATTTGTAGGAAAGAAATCTGTAGCACCATGACAGGAGCGTATTACCTGTGTTAAGTCATATGGGATATGTATTCCCACTATCAATAATAAAAAACAAATTTCAACTAACAATGCCAATAGAAAAACCAATTATCTATTTTTTGTATAGAAAATATGTACAGGGTGCCTGGGTGGCTCAGTCATTAAGTGTCTACCTTTGGCTCAGGGTGTGTTCCCAGCATCCTGGGATCAAGCCCTGCATCAGGCTCCCTGCTCGGCGGGAAGCCTGCTTCTCCCTCTTTAACTCCCCCTGCTTATGTTCCCTCTCTCACGGTATCCCTCTCTGTCAAATAAATAAAATCTTAAAAAAAAAGAAAATATGTGCAATTTTGTCATATGAAGAGATCATCATTGAGTATGAAGCAAAAAAGAAGGAAAAATATAGATGTATCTGACATTTAATAATTAAAATAGTATATTATTTTTGTTTTGGAATTTGTTATGATCTCCTTACTCGTTCTCAATATTCTTTTAAAGGTCTAATTTTGTAATGTAATTTAATCTTCTTAGAGAGGGCCACTTCTCCACATTGCTAAGGCTTTAGGCCCACAAAACCTGGATCTTCCCCTATCTTCCAGTCTTCTCCTAGGTGAAGAGGAATAGACACTTGGCTAGCAAGGTTGGTGCAAAGATCTCCAGGGGTGGGAGAAATGAAACTACTCCTTATGCATACATTGAAATCATTCTTCTGTTTTTTTTTTTTTTCTGCCTCATTTTCATTCACTTTCAACTCCTGAGAATTTCTTGTGCTCTGCATCAAGACCTGGCTTGCTTCTTCCTAGTATTCTCCTTTACAGAAAGGTTTCAATTGTCTTTGCTTTTTATGAAGTGAGTTACTGGTGATGCAACTGTGTTCTATCTTCTCAATTTTTGTTGTTTCTTGTCTACTTATGCTCTTCTTACATTCTTTGTTCTTATAATTATATTTTTTCTTTCCCTTACTATTTCTCTTTAATGATGTTTTAGAAGGGATTAGAGATAGACATATGTGTACAATCTATCATTCTTAATTGGAAAGTTTTCAAACTTCAAAGCCTCTGGCTTAAAAAGGGTGGAAATGAATTTAGGAGATGAGCATAGTAGGCTCGAAGCCTTGCTCTCTTGATCTAGCTATTGGTCTAGTGGCATTTAAGGTATTTACTAGAAAGTGGTATAATAATGGCATACTGGAAAGAGCATTAACCTGGGAGGTTTAAATTTCAATTCAATTATTTCCAAGTTGTTGGCCAATCTCATTTTTCTGCCTCTTTTTGCTCAATCATAAAATAGGGATAATATCACTTAAATCCTGGGAGCATTATAAGTTATAAATAATATTATTTCAGCACATGGAGGGAACTCAGAGATATTACAAACTTCCAGGTATATAAAATGCATGAAAAATCTTGGCACTTCACCTGAAAATTTAAAAAGCATTAGCCTTAGATCCCAGTTAGTCTGCCTTCTTGTTTTAAACCAAGTTGAAATATAGGCTACATTTCTGTTTTGCACTTGGTAGATTTCCATTCAGAAAGAGATTGCCTTTTAAAAAATATTCTTTGTCACCTTTCAAAATGCCAAAACTTGGAATGTTATTTAGTGGTGAAAAGTAATGGGCTATCAAGCCATAAAAGACATGGAGGAAAAAGTCTGAAAAGCCTACATACTCTATGATTCCAACTAGTCCAACTATATGACATTCTGGAAAAGGCAAAGCTATCAAGACAGTTAAAAAAAATCACTGACTTCCAGGGGGTAGTGGGGTGGGGAGATTGGGAAAAGGACTGTATAGTTGTAGCACAGCAGATTTTTTTAGGGTGGTGAAATTGTTCTATATAATACTACAATGGTAAATACATAACATCACTCACTTGTCAAAACCCACACAACTGCTCAAAACAGAGTGAACCTTAATGTAAACTTAGTTAATGGACATAGATTAATAATACATTAATAATAATGTATCAATACTGATTCAACAATTGTATCAAATATAACACTTTAAGGCAAAATGTCAAAAACAGGGTAAATTATGAGCAAAGAAGTCGAAAAATAAGTGAATGCTATACTATCTGCTCATTTTTTCTATAAACTTAAAACAGTCCCCTCAAATAAAGTTTGTTAATTAAAAAAACCAAAGAACAGTGATAGAAGTGACATCAGTAAACATAGCAGAGTAGATAACTCTAAGGGCATTTCTTTTCCATGGAGGTTTTTTGTTTGTTTGTTTGTTTTTTAAAGAGATTTTATTTATGTATTTGACAGATAGAGATCACAAGTAGGCAGAGAGGCAGGCAGAGAGAGAGAGGAGGAAGCAGGCTCCCTGCCAAGCAGAGAGCCCGATGTGGGGCTTGATCCCAGGACCCTGGGAACATGACCTGAGCCGAAGGCAGAGGCTTTAACCCACTGAGCCACCCAGGTGCCCCTGTTTGTTTGTTTGTTTGTTTTTTTTTTAAGAACTAATACGGTTCCTGGGTAACTTAGTTCCTTAGGCCTCTGACTCTGTTCATGATCTCATGGGTTGTGGGATCCAGCCCCAGTTCTCTGTGCTCAGCGGGGATCCTGCTTGAAGATTCTCTCCCTCTGCCCCTCTCCCCACTCACAAGCCCCCAACATGCAAATAAATAAATAAATAAATCTTTTAAAAAATTAAAAAAAGAGAAAGAACTAATGAAGTTAAAAATGTATTATCATGTCATCTCTGTATTATATTTCTTTGACTACAGTAAAAAATTGCAACTTTTCATCCACATGCAAAACAAACTCCAGTGCCAGAAAACATTAAGAAAAATCTCCTTGCATATTACTGGACATAAAACAGAAACTGGCTTTGCAAGAGTTAAAATATTAATAATATTTTCCTAGTCCTGCAAGAGGGGCCACTGAAGCTATTTCAGAATATCTTGATTCACACAGGACATTTAACATATTGGGCAATTTGAACCATTTCTCTCTCTACTGTGAAATCCTCATCTGTAGTTAACAACAGTATGGTTATTATTTCATCCCAACCTGTGTTTGAGATAATATGCTTACAACTGTCTCTGTGAGGTAGATAGAAAATTAAGTAGCCAGGAAAACTGCTAAGGATGGGAAATAAATAATATTTTATATCCAAACCATTATTATAAAACATGGCTTATTTAAATAAGAGCAGATAAATTGTAGAGATAATGTTTCATATTTAAAATGAGTTAAAAATTTTATGAAGTCGAGTTTTTATTTGCTGTTCTCTGAGAAAGGACTAACATGTAGGGAAAAAAAAAGGAATGGCCAGTAGTTTACCTAACAATAGGTTTTTATCTAACACCAGGTATTGTCATTACTATAGTTAAAAATAAGCTTCCTAAAAAGTTACAAGTAAACTTCTGAAGATACTAGATTGGACCATTTGAAATTGCTGATATGGAAACCTACATTGTAAACAAGTAATATAATCCCCTATAATAGTAAAAAGTACTAGATTTGGACTCCAAATGCCAGTTACTAACTTATATGATAATGAGCATTGCATAACATCACCATGCCTCAGTTATTTCAAGAGCAAAATGGAGATAATAAGAAAATCTACTTAACATACCTGTGACATTTATACAAGATAAAAAAATTTTAAAACTTTTTAAACCCTAAGTGATTCACAGCCATTATAGTGATTATTTACATTGTCCAAATTTTCTATTCACAATTTTGTTTCATAAATGAAGCTTACTATAGGAGAATTAAAAATGTACAAACAGGTTTTGGTTTGAATAATGTTTTTCTGTGCCACTGTGTCCATCAAGGCCACCCTGCTGTTTGTTTAGTTGAACTAACTAAAACTGAATTCTTAATATGTTCAAAAAATTATGGTATTAAGTTCTGAGGCATCATAACGATGAGTAATTGCTGAGAGTTTTGGATAGGTGGCCCAGTCAGGGTGAGAGTTTCCACTGAACCCCTTGAGTATTCATTCAGTTAAGAACTGACATGAATGTAACATGTCACATTCTTGGACTAAATAAAAGGTAAAAAGACCCACCTTAATAAATAAAAAAATTTAATATAGGCAAAAGGACCTACCAGTTATTTAGCTGTCTAGCAAAACAAAACTCAACACTCCTTAAAGGAAGATGATAAAATCCAGACTCTTTTCAATGTATCTTCATCAATATCCACTATATAATAAATAACTACATATGCAAAGCAGAAAATTGTGACCTATAATCAAGAGAAACAGAAGTTCAAGCAAATAGGCCTATAAGATGATCCAGAATTAGAATTGTTAGATAAGATTTTAAGGAATTGCTATAAATATATTCAATAACTTAAAAGAAAATACTGTAAAGTGAATGGACAGAGAAATGCAAACAATAAAAAAGCCTGAAATACTACAACAGAAAAACTCATTATTTGAAGTGGAAATTTACTGAAAGGTCTTAAAAGCAAAATAAATAAAAAGAACTATATTGGGGCACAGCACAGTCAACCCATTAAAAAACAAAATAAAGAGGAAGTACAAATCTATAAGAAGGACTGAAGAGCACTGATAATGGAAAAATGTGGTGGTAAAATACAAAAAAATTATCTTTTAGCTTCTTTTAATATGGCTTAAAAGTAACTACTTAAAATCAGAATAACAACAGTTTATTGAGAAGTTTATTATAAATTTAGATGTAAAATATACTAAAACAATGCCAGGAAATATGGAAAGTAAATGGAGTCACACTTTTGCAAAGTTTCTGCATTTTCTATAAACCTGTATAATGTTAACTTTGTGTAAACCATGGTAGGTCAAGACACAGATCATTGTCTCTAGAACAATAACCCAAACCAATTTAAAATGCAAAATAAAAAGCCAACAAAAGTATTAAGATGAAATGTTAAAATTATTTGATTAACATAAAGAAATCAGAAGAGGAAGAGAAACACAAGCAAATGGGACAAATAGAAATATGCCCAACCCATCAGGTAAATACAAATCAAAACCACAATGAGATACCACCTCACACCAGTCAGAATGGCTAAAATTAACAAGTCAGGAAATGACAGATGCTGGCGGGGATGTGGAGAAAGGGGAACCCTCCTACACTGTTGGTGGGAATGCAAGCTGGTGCAACCACTCTGGAAAACAGCATGGAGGTTCCTCAAAAAATTGAAAATAGAGCTACCTTATGACCCAGCGATTGTACTACTGGGTATTTACCCTAAAGATACAAACATAGTGATCCAAAGGGGTACGTGTACCCGAATGTTTATAGCAGCAATGTCCACAATAGCCAAGTTATGGAAAGAACCTAGATGTCCATCAATAGATGAATGGATAAAAAAGATGTGGTGTATATATACAATGGAATACTATGCAGCCATCAAAAGAAATGAAATCTTACCATTTGTGACGACATGGATGGAACTAGAGCATATTATGCTTAGCAAAATAAGTCAGCTGGAGAAAGACAACTATCACATGATCTCCCTGATATGAGGAAGTGGAGATGCAACGGGGGTGGGGGTTAAGGTGGTAGGAAAAGAAAAAATGAAACAAGATGGGAT
>ML110728.1:79866-98607 GCA_003697995.1 Taxidea taxus jeffersonii
TTGGGAGAGGATGGTGGGGTTACATTATATGTTTAAATAAAAAAAAGCTTAAATAAAATAAAATAAAAAAAGAAATATGCCCAACCATATTAAAGACAAGTGAACTAAACACTCTATTTAAAAGGGAGTAAATATCAGACTGGATAAACAGAGCAAATAAAAATTAAATGCCTCAATTATATATCTAACTATATGTCTAGACAACTACATGTCTGAAGGTAATACATTTAAAATATTTTAAATATAAAATGTTTACATATTTAAATTTAAAGTAGTAGATGGGTTGAAAATAAAATACAGGAAAAGTACTATGTAAGAACAAAGCATGAGAAAGTTCATGTGATTATATTAATATCACACAAAACAGAAGTATTACAGAGATAAAGAGGCACATTTCATAATGACAAAAAGTTCATCCATCAAGATGACATAACCATCCTAAGTATATATGCATTTCATAAGAGAGCTTTAAAATATAAAAGCAAAAACTGATAGAATTAAGGTTGAAATAGATAAATCTGTAATAACAGCTGGAGAGTTTAATACCTTCCTCCAGTAATTCATAGAACAAAGATAGGAAAAGCCTAGTTAGGGCAAAGAAGACCCAAACATTATTGTTGACTTATTAGACATTTATAAAGCACTACACTAAAAAAATTGAAACACTTAACAAGATAGGTAATAGGTGTCACATAGTGTAAGTTTCAACAATCTTTTAAAATTGAAATTTTGGGGGCACCTGGGTGGCTCAGTTGGTTAAGCCTCTGCCTTTGGCTCAGGTCATGATCTCAGGGTCCTGGGATCGAGCCCGGCATTGGGCTCTCTGCTTGGCAGGGAGCCTGCTCCCCCCCACCCCACCTGCCTCTCTGCCTGCTAGTGATCTCTGTCTCTCAAATAAATAAAATCTTTAAAAATAAATAAATAAAATTGAAATTTCAGCCTTTTTTGACCAAAAAAATTACAAGGGAAATCAGTAATTATTTTTAAAGCAATAATAATGAAAAGACACTGTAACAAAATTTGTTGTATGCCTCAAAAGGAGTACTTAGGGGCTGTTACATTAGAAAAGATGAAAGTTATAAAATCAGTACTCTAAGTTTGGTCTTTAGCAAGAAAGAAAGGGCACATTAAATCCAAAGACAGGTGAAAGAAGAGTTAAGAGCAAAACAAACAAAAAAAAACAAAACAAAAAAACAAAAGAAAGAAAAGAAAACAGAAAAACAATAATAAAAGTTAAGTTAAATTAACAAGGAAAATATTAGTGAAATTGATAAACCCTAGCAGAATGATAAGATAAAAAAGAGCAAATTATCAGTATATGGAATGAAAGGAGATATTACTACAGATAAGTCAGGCAGTAAAACCATAGCAATACAATATTATGAACAATTAAATACCAATAAATATGAAAGCAAATAAAATAGATAAATTCATTGAAAAGCATAGTTTACCGCAAACATAACACAAGAAGAAATAGGACAGGTGCAGTCACATATTTTTAAAGAAGTTAATTCTTAATGAAAGAATTCCCACAAAGAAAACAACAGGTGGAAATGGTTTCATTGGTGAAATCTATAAAATATTTAAAGAATTTCTAACAATCTTGCACGAATTCATTCTGAAGATAGAGAAAGAGGGAATACTCCCAACTTGTTCTAAGACTAAACTTAAGTAAGCCTGATATAACCCATTATAACTCTGATAAAAATATCTGAGAAAAATATATGAAAGTTAAACCCCAATATTTCTCACTAGCATAAAGTCCTTAACAAAGTATTACTTAAGTATGGTAGGATGAATAAGGACCACCAAAGATACATACATCCTAAGCCTCAGAACTTAGAATATGGCAAAAGAAACTTGACATGTGATTAAGGATCTTGAGATGAGCAGATCATCATGAATTACCCAGGAGGACCTAATGTAATCACAAGTAACCTTATAAAGAGCATAAGTTTAGAGGAAGTAGAAAGAGATGTGACAACATTATGCAGTGGGTGTTAAAGATGAAGGAAGGAGCCATAGACAAAAGAATACATGTGGCCTCTAGAAGCTAGCAAAAAGGAAATGGATTTTTCCCTTCAAAATCTCCAGAAGGAACAAGCCCTCCCAACACCTTGACTTTTGTCCAGTCAGACTGATTTTTAATTTCTGACCTCCAATGTATAAATCATAAATATGTGTTGTTTGTGATAGTCTTTTATAGGAGCAATAGGACACTAATACACAAGGGTATACCCTAGGTGTAAACTGTTTTCCTATTCACAATAGTTCTTTTTAATTTTATTATTGTTTTCCACATTGGCTGTATCAGTCTACACTCCTAGCAGCAGTGCATGAGGGATCCTTTTTCTCTATATCCTTGCCAACACTTCTTATTTCCTGTCTTTTTGATTGCAGTCATTCTGACAGTGGAAGGTGATAATCTCATTGTGGTTTCAATTTCAATAGGAATTGGTTTGCATTTCCCTGATGATTAGTGATGTTGAGCATCTTTTTTTTTTTTTTTTAAGATTTATTTATGTATTTGACAGAGATCACAAGTAGGCAGAGAGGCAGGCAGAGAAAGAGGAGGAAGCAGGCTCCCTGCTGAGCAGAAAGCCCGATAACTGGCTCGATCCCAGGACCCTGGGATCATGACCTGAGCCAAAGGCAGAGGCTTTAGCCCACAGCCACCCAGGCGCCCCTGATGTTGAGCATCTTTTCATGCATTTATTTGCCATTTGTATGTTTTCTTTGGAGAAATGTCAATTCAGGTCTTCGGTCATTCGTTAATCAGATTATTATTATTATTTTTTGATGTTGCTTTGTATAAACATTCTTTATATACTTTGGATATCAACCCCTTATTGGATCTATCATTTGCAAATATCTTCTGCCATTCAGTAGGTTGCATTTCAGTTTTGTTGACGGTTTTCTTTGCCGTGCAAAAGTTTTTTATTTTGGTATAGTCCCAATAGTTTTTTTTTTTTTTTAAAGATTTTATTTATTTATTTGTCAGAGAGAGAGAGCGGGAGAGCAAGCACAGGCAGACAGAGTGGCAGGCAGAGGCAGAGGGAGAAGCAGGCTCCCCGCTGAGCAAGGAGCCCGATGTGGGACTCGATCCCAGGACGCTGGGATCATGACCTGAGCCGAAGGCAGCTGCTTAACCAACTGAGCCACCCAGGCGTCCCTAGTCCCAATAGTTTTTGCTTTTGTTTCTCTTGCCTGAAGAGACATTATCTAAAAAATGTTTTTATGGCCTTTGTCAAAGAAATTACTGCTTATGTTTTCTTCTAGGTGTTTTATGGTTTCAGGTCTTACATTTAGGTCTTTAATCCATTTGGAGTTTGTTTTTGTGTATGATGTAACAAAGTGGCCCAGTTTTATTCTTTTGCATGTAGCTGTCCAGTTTTCCCAGCACCACTTATTGAAAGGACTGCCTTTTCCCCACTGTATACTCTTGGCCTCTTTTGTGTAGATTAATTGGCCACAGAAGCATGAGTTTGTTTCTGAGCTCTCTATTCTGTTACATTGATCTATATATCTATTTCTGTGCCAGTATCATGCTGTTATGCTTATTACAGCTTTATAGCAGCATATCTTGAAATCTGGGACTGTTATATCTCTGGCTTTGTTCTCTCTTAAGATTGCTTTGGCTATTTGATGTCTTTTGTGGTTGCATATAAATTTCAGGATTATTTGTCCTAGCTCTGTGAAAAATGCTGTTGGTATTTTGATAGGGATTGCATTAAATCTGTAGAGTGCTTTGGGTATTTTTAACTAACTTTAACAATATTAATCCTTCCAATCCACGAGCAGGAAATATCTTTCCCTTTGTTTGTGTCATATTCAATTTCTTAAATTGTTATTTATCAGAATACAGTTCTTTCAACTTCTCAGTTAAGTTTGTTCCTAGGTATTTTATTCTTTTTGGTGCAACTGTAAATGGGATTGTTTTCTTAATTTATCTTTCTGCTCCTTCCTTATTAGTGTATAGAAGTGCAATGGAGTTCTGTGTATTAATTTTGTGTCCTGCAACTTTACTGAATTCATTTATTACTTCTAATAGTTTTTTGGTGGAGTCTTTAAGATTTTCTGAGTATAATATCATGTTGTCTGCAAATAGTGACTGTTTAACTTCTTCCTTACCAATATAGATGTCTCTTATATTTGTTTTTCTTGTCTGATTGCTGTTTCTAGGACTTCTAATATTATGCTGAATAGAAGTGGTAAGAGTGGACATCCTTGTCTTTTTCTTGATGTCAAAGGAAAAGTTCTGTTTTTAATCACTGAATATGGTATTAGCTGTAGGCTTTTCATAAATGGCCTTTATTATGTTGAGGTATGTTCCCTCTAAACCTACTCTGTTAAAAGTTTTTATCATGAATGGATGTTGAATTTTGTCAAATGTTGTTTTCTGCATGTATTGAGATGATCAGATTTTTATCCTTCATTTTGCTAATGTAACATGTTGAATGATTTGTGAATACTAAACCATCTTTGCATCCCTGAAATAAATCCCACTTGATCATAGTGAAGGATCGCTTTAGTATATTGCTGAATGCGGTTTGTTAATATTTTGTTGAGGATTTTTGTATTTATGTTCATCAGGGCTATTAGTCTGTAGTTTTCTTTCTCTTTCTTTCCCTCCCTCCCTCCCTTCCTTCCTCCCTTCCTTTCTTTCTTTCATGATGTCTTTGTCTACTTTTGACATTGGCCTTGTAGAATGTATTTGGAAGCTTTCCTTCCTTTTCTAAATTTTTTGAATAGTTTGAGGAGAATAGGTATTAACTCTTCTTTAAATGTTTGGTAGAATTCACCTGTGAATCTACGTGGTCCTGGACTTCTGTTGTTGATAGTTCTTTCTTGTTTTATTTTTTTGTTTTGAGAGAGAGAATCTTAAGCAGGCTGTACACTTAATGCAGAGCCTGACATGGGGCTCGATCTCATGGCCCCTAGGTCAATACCTGAGCCAAAATCAAGCGTCAGACTGAGCCACCCAGCTGCCTCTGTTGGTAGTTTTTGGATTAGTAATTCAATTTTGTTACTAGTAACTAGTTTGTTCAGATATTCTACTTCTCCCTGATTCAGTTTTAAAAGATTCAGTTTTTAGAAGTTTATCTCTATTCACAATATTTTTGATACATCAAATGTGAAGGATTTTCTCTTAAACCCACAACCAGTTCTCCAACTCTCTGGATACCAGCTGGATGTCCTACAAATTAATTCAATTCTGAACAGTAACTAGCCAGAATTTGCACAGACCTGACAAGTTAAGGGCTCAGTCTCATAAGACTGCCTCCATTTCAGATGCGAGTCACAAGTCCCAGGTTGTCACCTATACTTCTGACCTACTGGCTATAAATTGTGGGTCTCATAATCCATTTCTCAGTTTAATTTGCTATAATAGTTCATAGAACTCAGGGAAACACTTTACTTAAGTTTACCAGTTTATTATAAAGGATACAAATGAACAGCCAGAAGAAGAGTAGGGCAATGTCTAGAAGGATCCTGAGTGTGGGAGCTTCTGTCCCTGTGAAGATGAGGTGAACCTCCCAGCAAGTGGATATGTTCACCAATCAAGAATCTTCTCTGAACTCTTTACGTATTTCTATAAAGAATTCATAATATAGGCATGAGTGATTACTAACTCAATTACCAGCTCCTCTCCTGTCCTAAGAGGATAGGCCAAGTTTCCAACCATGGCTTGGTCTTTCTGATTACCAGCTCTTATCCTGAAGCTCTCTAGGAGCCCACAAAGATTTATCTCATTAAAACAAACACTGCTCCTATCACCTAGAAATTACAAGGGACTTAGGACCTTTGAGTCAGGAACCAAAATCAAAAACCAAATATTAGAATAAAAGATGCTCCTAGAATCCCTGTCATCCAGGTAATTAAAAGTGTTTTAGAAACTCACCTCAGGAAGTAGGGGAAGAAACCACATATATAGCTCTTACTCTGTCACACCTGTGAATTTGAGGTTGGTTTAACAAAATGGACTATTAATTAATATAATTCTTCAGATTAACAGAATAAGGGAGGAACACTATATGATTAACATAATAAATGCTGAAAAAACGTGACAAAAATTCAAAACCCATTAATCATAAAAACTCTCAACAAACTAGGAAAATAAGGGTACTTCCTTAATCTGATAAAGGGCATTTATAAAAAAATCTACAGCTAACATAAAGCTTAATGGTGAAACATCAAAAAAATTTTTTTCTCTCCTAAGAGTTAACCAAGACAAGGATGTGTTTTCACCAGTTCTACTCAATGTGGACTGAAGGACCTAGTCAGTGCAACAAAGCAAGAAAAATAAAAGAAAGGCATTAAAAATGGGAAAGGAATATATACAGCTGTCTTTTTTCTCAGACAATATGGATTTTTACATTTAGGAAAAAAAAACCCCAAGGAATATGCAAAACTATCAAAATGAGTAAATGAACTTAGCAGCTTTGAAGGATATCATGGTTCAAAACTCAATTGAATTTCTACATATTATTGATAAATATTTGGATAATAAATTTCAAAATTTGATTACAATAGAATGAAAAGCATAAAATTACTAGGAATACATTTAATAAAAAATAAGCAAAATATGACAATGAAAACTATAAGCATTGCTGAGAGAAATTAAAGAAGACCTAAATAAATGGAGATACACCATGTTCATGGATTGAACGATTTAATACTGATAAAGCTGCAGTTACATCTAAATCTGATCTATCAATGGTGGTCAAAATACCACCAGCTTCATCACAGATTTAATGAATTGTTGAACACTACACCAAAAACTAATGATGTATTATATGTTGGCTAATTGAACATAAAAACAAAACAAAACAAGACAAAAACACCAGGTAATTTAATGGGGGAAAAGGAAAGCCTTTTTAACAAAAGGAACTGAAATAACTGAATAAATATATGGGATAATAAATGAACCTCCATATCAAAATCATACCATATAATGAATTCAACTGGATTATAGACCAAGACATGAAAACTAAAATAAGCTTCTGGAAGAAAACTTAGTATACTTTAATGATTTTTGGAGCAGGCAACCATTTCCTAGGGAGGGCACACTATCTGAGGATTCTGGGTCCAGGATAAAAATTCATAAATGATTTTTCAGGCTTAACCATAGGTAATTACAAATGGTTTACCTGGAGGCTTCATGGGAGAAGGTGGCCCTCCTCATACCAGACTTTGTAAATAGCCAATGCACTGTAGTTTCTGAAGGCAGCTGCAGTTAAGGACTCAGATCTCCCTGGCTGACCATGCTGTTACACATAACTACATTTGATATCCAGACCCCAACACAGATGTCTTTTATCAGTTGCCTTCAGCAGAAGCCTTCTTCAGATAACTTTCAAAGACTTCATTTTTAGAGGAAGATGAACTTGGAGATATTTCCTCCACTCTAGTTGAGTACTAAGTACTTTTTTCCTATTTATTTATTTATTCATTCATTCATTCATTCATTCATTCATTCATTCAAAGTATTTTTCTACTCCAGTCTGTTTCCACTCTGTCCTTCCTGGGCCTCCAGTTCCATTAGATTGAAGGAACTTTTACTCCAGGCTTCCTTGGTAGTTAGCCTTCCATGTTTGTGCTGATCCACCTGACCTCCACTATTCCATGTGGAAAAATAAAACGTGGAGGAGTTGGTTCTTTCTTCTGTTTAGCCTCTTTCATATTCTATGGCACTAAGTAATTATAGACTTGACTGTTAGTTTAATTTTGGCTTGTCTTAATTGGCTACTACAACAACTGGCTATCAGCCCACTTGAGTTCAGTCCATTCCCTGACAATATCCATAAAAGAAAAAACTGATAAACTTTATTAAAATCAAAAGTATCAACTTATCAAAAGACATAGTTGAGAAAACAGAAAGGCCAAGAACAGATAAAACTCATACACATTCATAGAACAGTAGTTGCTAAGGGGGGAGTAGAGATTGACAGGGGAGTGACATGAAGAAATTTTTTGGGGTAATTCAAATATTCTACATCTTGATTAGAGTGTTGTTTACATAGATATTTATTACTGTCAGATGTATGAATTGTGTAATTGAGGTCTATACATTTAACTGTCTATAGATCTTTTATCAATTAAAAATATGTTTAAATATTGAGAGAAACAAAAAGAAGAACAAGGTCTTTGTATTGTCTATACCTGTAAAGTTTTTTATGCATAAAATTTTCAGTTGGACTAGAATGGAGAGACTTATATTCCATTTGTTCAATTACACAGCATTATTTATTAGCTATTAAACATTTTAGAACATTTGAATAATTTTCTTAACATCCCAAACCATAAGGGTGATCTCCAACCTATTTATCTATCTCAACCACAGATATTTTTGACATAAATTATTTATAAGAAGGTGAGAATTATTCTAAGTATTGATGTCCTAAGACATGAAAACATTTGCTGAACAACTATAAAGTTGCTTATCTTACTAACAGAAAAAAGGGTGAATGGAATAAAATATGGTTATTATGAAGCATTCTCTACAAGATAAATCATAAGAACATCCTGACATCCTCAGGCTCATGGAACTGTTACCATCATTTAATATACCGAGAGGAAGTATATTTTAGTGGGTAGAGAAGCACAGATTCAAGACTCAATAATCTTAAGTAACTCATCTCACATTTTAACATTGTTTGTAATGAGTATCATCTGTAGTCCAAGTAACACACAGATAGAATGTTATTACTAGATAAGAGGATTCCAAAACATAAGAAACAACCTAAGATTTTGTCATTACTAAGGAGAGATAGCATGGGAAAATTCCCCCAGGACTTTGCCACATAAATTGTTGTTGTAAAGATCTACAGGTACACTTTTACCATATTCTTGAACTTATTGCTGGCCAGTTGTTCTTTTTCCATTCTTTCGAATCATAGCATTTTAGAAGTGTCCAATCTATTTTGCACATTACACCCAGAATAATTTTTCTAAAATATAAATCTAATCATGCCATTTTTCTGTTTAAAGCTTTTGAAATGCATATGGAATAAAGCCAAAATTCCTCAGCATATAATATAAAGTCCTCATAATCGGGACTATATTTCATCAATTTTTATCACCATTATCACTGAGATCACCCCAGTCCATTCACTCCAATATCTTTATCTCTCATCCTATCTTCTAGTTACTCAATTAGTATCCTACTTAGAGTTAGATGGTCATACAGTTGCATACCTCTGTGTCAATCCTTATGGTATGTTCTAAGCTTCCAGTGCTTTTTCCTCATCTGCCTATGGGGCTGGTACTGTCTTATCCTTATGTTTATGGCTTCAGCGCATAAAACTGTATCTATCATATAATTGTTTTTATTAGACATGTGTTGAATGAATGACTTAACTTATCCCAAGTTCTCACAGGAAGTGGTCAAAATTTCCTGACTACCAGTTCATTCACTTTAGGTGATTTCACAGTTCAGAAACATTAAAGCAAAGTTGCTAAGTCTCATTGATCAATATTATTGAATGCTCAATATTACTGAATGTTTTCCAAAAGTAAGTCTACTCTTGCCTTGACTTTTTGTTCTAAACATGGTATTTTTCACAAGCCTACATTTACTGGGGTTTAGCTTTACTGACACCATTAATTATCTACATAATATTTCTGGATGATTTGTCCTTGTTTTGTGCTCCTTTCACATTTCTTAGTTCAATTCAGATGGACAGTATAGCAGAATAATATTAGACAGGGCAGAAGGAAGTCTGACAAACATCATCCTATAATTGAGCTTAAAAGGTGGTGACATTGGAAGCTGTCCTCATAACACCAATGGCCAAATATCTAGTACTAAATGGCACCACGAAAAACTCAGTATTTCTTCTAAAAATACCCTGCCACTATTTTTAGATTGTATGAGAAATGGCAAATATACTGCTTTCATATTTACTTCAACTAATACTAAAATGACACACATAGCAATACATGTCAAGAACTTTTAGCAACATTTTCTAGAATCATTTGTACTTCCTCAGAAGGTAACATCGCACTATACAATCTATCACAAGGGAATAGAATTTGGGAACAATTTTTGGCAAAAACAGTATCTTTCTGCTATGTTCTCTCTTCAAGAATTAAAGAGTTAGTATAAAGTCATGGAAAGGAGGGAGAAAGGAGAGGGAACTTATAGAGATTAAATGTTACATGTTCTTTATGTATTTTTAAAATATTAAATGCTACATATACTTTAAAGGAATAGTTACACATACTATATACTCAGTACCAGATTTTGTGTCAGGTGCATTATGTATAATATCTTTAGTGCTTGTCATGACACTAAAGCAGAAATTAATGTGCCAGAACTGGGATGGGAGCTTACATCTATGTTACCTAGAAATAATTCATTCCAGCAGGAGCACTGCATTGAAAGCTTCCCAGTTCACACAGACAGTGTGTGGTGGAGCTAGGACTTAATCTGTCTTGACTGCAAAGCCTGTGCTATCTACTATACTACACTGTCTCTCAGCAATGAAAGGAAATATTTTTATTAGTCATAATATATACTTAACACAGAAAGCTTACTTGACTTCTAAGGTAATTCCTTAATTGCTTTCACTAACAAGGAAATCTACATGATTGATATCTACTTTAATAATTTATAGAAAGAGCCAAGTTGGGGTGATTGCTACATTTATAAAACCAATAGGAAAGCCTGTCATGATAGAATGGAAAAGTGAGAAAAAGCATAATAATGATGACAGCAATGTTAATAAAAATAATCACATCTTATTTGCTCTGTGCCAGGTACTGCTCTAAGTTATTTAGATATATTTATTTAATACAACAACTCATGTAATCATGAGATAAGGAAACAAGGAGGTTAGGTCCTGACCTTAAGGTCACACAGCTATAACTGGTAGAGTCACACACCTGAAACCCAGGGGATTTGGTTCCACATTCCATGCTCTTTACAAGTAGAGCTATTGAGTATCTCTTTGTAGAAAGAAACCACTAGGGATGTCTGGGTGGCTCAGTTGGTTAAGCGTCTGCTTCAGCTCAGGTTGTGATCCCAGGGTCCTGGGATGGAGTACGGCATGGGGCTCCCTGCTCAGCCAGGAGCCTGCTTCTCCCTCTGCCTGCCACTTCCCTGCTCCCCTTGCTTGTGTGCTCTTTTTATCTCACTGGCATATAAATAAGTAAAATCTTAAAAAACAAACAAAAAAACTAGTAAAAACTCAAAAAAATTCCAATCCTATTTTGTTCACAAAGTTACCAACTGTTAGTGTTTCCATCATTTTACTGTCAATAGATATTCTGAAGCCATCTGCATCAGCAAAAAATTTAGTTAAATTTGCTCTTTGCTTATGCTTTTAAATGCAGATGAATGTGGATTTCAGTGAAATAGAATGTATTAATGAATTCAAACTAATGTTTGATTCTATCCTGTCTTTATCTACAGTCTGTCTCAAGAATTAAAGTAAAATATAGAGTTAGCCTACCTATCCTTTTTCTGTAGACTTACAAAGGTTGTTTCTTTTAAATATGTTCCAAGCTTATGTCACTTAATATTTTGCTTAGAAAAGGCACAGTCAGTGTGTTTTTGTGTGTATTAATCTGGATTCACTTCTTAGGACTTCCCAGGATCACTTCCAGTTCCTTCAAGCATCAAATATAGATAGGAAGCTCAACGTGATGGAAAAATCGATCTCCTTAGATATATTTAGGAAAGACACCCCAAGTAAGTGTTCTTTGATTAAAAATAAAACACAGGTACACTTTAGGGCAAGGTCTACATTTAGATCCCTTCTGGGCTTTTTTAAGTCATATTTTTATTATAATATCTTTCTTCCCAAACAGGAATTATATACAGTGACCAAGGAAATGATGAGCCAGAATAATGGCACAAAGGATCAAGGGAATTCACATCAATAGAAGGCATCCTATTTTCAAATTAGGCAGAGTTCACCTTTTCAATGAGTCAGTTCTAATAAATGTATTCTTTCTTTCTGATTTCAGAAATAATGATTTTACTTTAATGGACAAGCAGAGTTACTGTTAATATGCCTATACAATCTGGTAACAAATTCTTTCAGCAGTGTTTAATGACACTTTTATGTACGCAATTGGAAAGGTATTAAGTTTGCTTGATTTCAAAATGCACAATCAGCATTTCCTATTTTTCTTTTTTAGAACTGACCAGAAAAATTATTTTAATCCTAATCAATCATCCTCTGTTTACTTTGGCCTCTAAGTTGGGAATGAGAAGAAAATATCTACAGGGTACAGACAGTGTTCCTAGTTTGTGAAACCAGCTTCTCTTTTACTATTCAATGCCAAAAGAAAAAATTTAATTTGATTTTCAAAAGGAATCTCCCAGAAACAAATATAAGAACTAAACTACTATTTGCTCATATAAAAAAAAATAATTTAAGTTTGGTAAGTTGGATGATGTTGATACTTTGAATTTGGGGGAAAGAAGGAAGGAGAAGTTTTAAATAAATCTAGGCATTTTTGTTATTATTTACTCAAAACGATGAAGATTTTTCAACAGACAGATAGTGAAGTACCAAATATAGGTCATCCACTAAAGATAAAAATCAGGGGAGGTAACAGTTTTCTTATTCCTCTTGAGAGTGCTTAGTACATGCGTAATTTTAAGGTTCCTTTCTCTTTTTTTTGAGGATTTATTTTTTTCTCATTTTTTAAAAATTTAAATTCAACTAATTAACATACAATGTATTATTAGTTTCAAGGAGAGGTCAGTGATTCACCAGTCTTATATAATACCTGGTGCTGATTACAACACATGCTCTCCTTTCTTTTGTTCTTTGTATTTAGGCAAATTCATGTCTTGGATAACTCTAAGTGTATTTATTACCAGAAGTCACTTGTGCCTGCCTAAAAGTATGGACAATAAACTCAGCAGAAGGGTTGGAGCCAATGAAATGCTGTTTGAAAAAAGTAGACTTTTCTACCTGAAAAATGTTTCGGTTTCTACAAAAATATAGTTTAGTTTTATAGTTTCACAGATTGTTATATCCTAGGTAATCATACTACCTTCATCTTTGCAACCACAGCAGCAAATCTTAGACCATAGTTGAATTCCCTATTTCCATACTTAGCATTTAACACCTAGATTTACAAACTCTTCGCTTGTGAATATAATATATAGCTTAACCTCCTATCCCACACTACTATATGGCATGGAATTTCCCAGGAGTGTTATATGCTCTCCCAAGGGCACTGTGTTTCCTTTCCTCAAACTGTCAAATGGTTAGTAAGCAGCTATGGATAGGAGAGAGCAAAGTTCCATGTGGATTACATCTTTGTGAAAATACAGATTCTCAAACACCTAACCAAACAGCCCATACTGATTCTCTAGCAGCTGAAGATAAACAGGCCTGTCTTAAGATTGAAGGAAAATATGTTACTGCCCCCAGCTCATTTACCCTTTTGGTGGTATCACTGACTTAACATTAAACACAGCCATCTAATATGACCCAGGTGTGTATACCTACAATGCTGGAACAGCAGTTGTGGCAGTATATGAGTGAGAGAATCCAGAGAAGGAAGTCAAGGCTCAAGAAGAGATTTTGAAAGCTTGGATGATTATTTTTGCAAATTACTATAAGACTGTCTCATTATCTTACAATTACATTTCATTGAGTGATTCTATTTATTTATTTCTGTACCTGGTAAATCAGAGAAGAGAAGAATGCATTCATTAAAGCCATTAGCCAAAAGCCGGTCCCGTAGCTGCTGGAGAATTGCTACTCCAATACAGAATGGGAAAGAGGAATTCCCAAGAAGTAAGGTATCCCAGAGGTGGAAAATTTTGTGCAGTGGAAATACATCTGTAATACAACAAAATATAAATACATTAATTACAATAAAAAACCAAAATAACAGAAATTAAAACAATAACAAGATGTTTTACTAGACATATGACAAATGCCTTACGGTCAAAACTGTTTAAGAACACATAGTACCAAATTATAAAATTTGTTTGTTTTTATAAAATGTTTATAAATGCTATTTTTGGTTTGGTTTCATAAAATGTTTATAAAATTCTTTTTATACAATATTTATTGTTTCCTAAGGCATCTTTAAAAATTGATAATCAGACTGGTCAAATAGATAACATTTTCTAACCTCCACCATCAATCCTGGTGTAGTTGTTCCATTCATTATATTTCTTCCTAGAATTTTCTTGTTATACTATTTTCACAAGTTTACTTACCTTGATGAAAATTAGTCTCGTTTTAGATTGAGTATTATTACATATTTATTATGCATTCTAAATAATTGCTTTATTAAATTCCCATAAAAATTTTATCCCATTTTTTGCAACTTTATTTTTTTACATTTAATGATAGTGCAGATATCTTTTCAGGCTAATGCATATAGATCTACTCTAACTATGGTATTCCATATATCATTTGTACACATTTAAGCAGAATGTCCTCCATATTAATACCTGCAATTGATTAAACTATTACACATCCACATAATCTGCTTAATTTCTAGAGGAATTCTAGGTTTAGGAATAGCAAAAATATTAGTTACTAGAGGATCTCTAAAAATTGAGTCTCATTTGGTTTGTAAAAGTTGCCTTCCCAAAAACTCTATGTAAGTACTATAGTTATTGTTAATTTCTTTTTCAATAGAGGGCAGAGATTGTATGAATGTCATGACATGTAAGATAGGCATCCTATACATCACTATGCAACAAACATCCTTTGCAATACTTTTTGATACTCATCCTCAAAACAATTCACATTTCTTCCTACCCAACTCTATTACATTAGAATTACATAAGGATGCTTATATAAATATATCTTTTAATATAACTGTAGCCATAATATACTGGGGAAAAATGGAACTGTCCTTCTACTAATACGATACTGAAAGAAAAGGGAAAATGATACTTACGAGTAAACATGGTGAGAAACCAAGGGATGGCATAGAGCTATGGGTGGAAGAGAATAGGGATGCCAGGGATGGATAAAAAAGAAATAGAATATAATTACAATGATTACCAATAAGCTGAATGGTAAAAAATATTTGATGCTTTGGCCTACCCCACTGATTAAAACAAGAGTGAATGTTGATAATTATAATTATTACCACAAAATCTTTTTAAAATAATATTATCTCTTACAAATGCTGCAGACGACACTTCTGCCAAGGATTATTCCACAGAATGTCTTCACTTCATCAAAGAAAATACTCAAGACAATGTCTAACCCAAACACAATACTAGCAAGCCAATTCCAAGGGTGTACATTCAGATTGTACAAAAACATTTCTGGGATTTTAATGGTCCTTATCAGTGTGGAGTTACCCTTAGTATTTTTGAGAATTGATAAGATGGTATTTGAAAAATGTCCAAAATGTCTCATAAAAAGGTGCTATGAAGCATATGCTTTCTATTACCACTCTCTAAATTAATAGGAAGCTTCATAACAAACTAAAAGCAATAAGATCTAGAAATGAAATAATTTGGGTTAATAATTTGGGTCTACAGCTGAGTGACAAATTTATTTTCCTAAGTTTACTGTCTAGGATGAAAATAAATACACACACACACACTTTCAATTAATTTTTTGACATTTTGAAAGTGAGAAATCACTCCTAATTTCTAAAAATAGAGTAAAATCTCCTTTGTCTGTATAGCAAGTATCAAAAATCAGTAATAATTTATAGAAAAATATGAAAAAGCTCTAATTTTATTTTACTTTCTGTATGAATGCTGTCTACCATTAGACAAGGATTTCTGTACTACCTATAGGGTTTAAATAAATATTCTTTTAGCACCTATCAATTATGAATTTATTAGTAGAGTTGCATATGTCTTTGCATAGCACATGACTGAGTATTTATGCTATTATGCTATTAAAATGCTGGTCAAGAATCCTAGGTATAATTATACACTACATCAAAATCTATACATCAAAAGTACTATATGTGAAATAAACTCATTGCTCTCCATAAGATCATTTATATACATTGACACAGAGAGAGTTCTTTCAAGTGACATTATAAAAGGAAAAACTGAAGAGTACTAAGGCATGTGACTTTACTGTAAAGAGTATGGATTGTAGAAAACAAAATACAACAAATTAAATATTAGCTTCATTACTATTGTTTATCTTTTCTTTCTTTAAAGGACATGACATAAATTAAATTATAATACCTCTACTCTTCTGATCAAAACCAGTTATTTGCCATTAGGAATCTTAACTGAATTACTTCAGCAACACGCTAATAATCTGTTTTCCCACACAGGGAAGAGGGTATCATTGTATGAGGAATCTACACAAAGAAGGGAAGGAATCACTTCAAAAGATCAAGGGAAAACTTGTCAAGCTCACACAAAGCCAGGAAAAGTTCATCTTAACCGCCAGTCAGAATAAAAAAAATCAAATTAATAAACACACAAAAAACCTGTAATAAGTAATAAGTAAGTAATAAGTAGAATAGAGTAAAGAGAATATTGCCTTAGTAATATTAGCAAAATTATGCTCCCAAATTATGCTGTTGTTATCTTATTTAATAAACTGTAAAAGCATGCTTTGAAAGGATCAAATTGTTTCAATGTTAGTTAGCTACATCCCAAAATAAAGCTCAAGAATTTTTATAAGAACATATAAATATCCAATATTCAACAAGGTAAAATTCACAATAACTGGAACCTAGTAAAAAATAAATACTGATAGTAAAAAGTAGCAGAAAAAAGTGATCCATAGTGAGGAGAAAAATAATTCAATCAAAACGCACACAGAACTGATATAAATGTTTGTAATACCAGGCAATGATGTTAAGATACTTTTTAAAACTGTATTTCATGTGTTCAAAAAGTTAAGGATGTTTATGTTAAGTAGAGACATGGAAAATAAAAAAATCAAACTTTTAGAGATAAAAAGTACAATGTTTGAGATAAAAAAAATATACCTGATGGGATTAAGAACAGATCAGACAGTGCAGATGGAAAAATCAGTAAACTTGAAAACCTTGAAATAGGAAGTATCCAAAATGAAACCAAGTCAGGAAAAAAAGGACCCAAAAAAAGAAAAAAAAAGGAAAAAAAAGCCCTAAGCATCAGTGAGCAACTTCAATCAGCTAAATATATATGTAATTAGAGATATGAAAAGAGAGAGAGAAAAGATGAGGGGCGGAAAAAAAATATTTCAAGGAATAACAGTTTGAACATTTTTCAAATTTGATGAAAATTATTAACTAATAGATCAAATAATCTCAAGATCGCCCAAAAAAGAACCATGAAGAAAACCACATCAAGGCACATCATATTCAAATTTCTCAAAATCAGTGGTAAAGAGAAAAATCTTACGCCATAGCTAAAGAAAACACACACACACACACACACACACACACACACACACACATTATGTACGTGAGTATCAATGAGAAGGTTCTTCTCAAAAAATATTTTCTTGTCAGTGCCCAACAACTAACAGTGTAGTAACATTTTTGAAGTATAAACATTTTAAAGTATAAAAAAATCTGTCTATATAGAATTATATGCTCAGAAAAAATATCTTTCAAACACAAAAGGTAAAATAAGGACTCTTCCACACACACACAAACTGAAAAAGTTCATCACTACCAGAAATGCCAAAGAAGTCTTCCAGGCAGAAGGGAAATGATACCAGAGGGAAATCTAGATATACACAAAATGAACAGACAAAGAGACTGTAAATGTGTATGCGGTTGAATATAAGACTTTATTTTTAAAAAATCTTTAAAAATAGTTGACTCTTTAAAGCAAAAATGGAAATTTATTGTGGGGTTTACAACATATGTAGAAATAAAATCTAGGACAACTATAACATAAACACTGGGAGGGGAAAATGGAAGTACATACTATCTCTGAAGTGATATAATATTACTTGAAAGCAAACTATGGGAAGTTAAAGAATTATAATATAAACCAGAATTTCTTAACTTCACCACTATTCACATTTTAGGTTAGGTAACTTTTGGTTAGGAATGTCCTTTGCATTTTCAGATTATTGCTGCAATCTAGCCTCCACCCACTAGACACCAGTAGTATTCGCCCAGTTTCATCAAAAATGTCTTCAGACATTGCCAAATATCCTCTGGGAGGCAAAACTGTCTGTTTGAGGGCCACTGTATCAATCCTAAGGCAACTAATTAGAAAACACAATAGAGTCATAGCTAATAGATGACAGAGCAAGGGAGAACTCACTCTCTGCCTGACAGATAGGAAATAGCAGTGAATAAAACATAGCCCCAGCCTGTAAGGAGTGTACTGTTAAGGGCAGTAGATGTTCATTACATATTCTCTCAATTCATTTCATTTAGGTTCTTATCTCCACTTCACCACCAAAACTGTTCTTATCTTTGTCATAAAAGATTTCCACGTTGCTAAATCTATAGCCAATGCTCATTCTCAATTCCTTTTTACCAATCATCAGGGACTGCCAGTTAACTACTCTTCCCTTCTCAACCTGCCTCTCCCATTTGACTTCTAAGATACCACATTCATCTACTTTTCTTCTTACCTTTTTGACTGTTGCTCCATCTCCTTTGCTGGTTCTTCTTCATCTCCATGACTGAAATATTGGCATGCCCTGTTTTCAGTCCTTGGACTTTTCCTCTTTTTTATTTTTCTCCAAATGATTATATA
This sequence comes from Taxidea taxus jeffersonii, assembly GCA_003697995.1. Lineage (NCBI taxonomy): Eukaryota > Metazoa > Chordata > Mammalia > Carnivora > Mustelidae > Taxidea > Taxidea taxus. The sequence continues at coordinate 98,495 of ML110728.1, forward strand.
GTGTGAGGATTCTCCCATTTTTATAGCTCCATCCCAGACCTCTACCCTGAATTCCAAACCCACATGTCTAAATGCCAGCTTGACATTTCCACTTATGTGTCTAACAGATATAT